>PVIH01004258.1:0-55490 GCA_004025045.1 Sigmodon hispidus
TCCCTCAACTGAAGAATGGATTAACAAACTGTGGTACATCTACACAATGGAATACTACTCAGCAGTAAGAAAAAATGATATCCTAAAATTCACAGGCAAATGGATGGATTTGGAGAATATCCTCCTGAGCGAGGTATCACAAACTCAGAGAGATAAGCAGGGGATGTACTCACTCACTAGGGGTCTCTAAACAAACAAAGAAGAAAAAAAGCCAAACATGCCCAAGTGGCAAACCACAACCACTGAACAGCTTGGGATCAGAAACACCCTGGACTGACCCTTTAAACCCCACTCCAACTATAGGAACACCAGACTCACTCTTGAGGGAGGGGGGACAAAACTGGATTTGGCCAGGAGTGGAGACTGATCCAAGCATTACTGGGTCAGTGGGATCATAGGACTGTCTGCTCCCTGCCCAGGGAGGGGATGGGGAGTTGCAGAGAAGAAAAATGACCAGATGTGGTGGGAGGGGGAAGAGACCTTGAATAAGGATATACAGGGATGGAAAAAAAAAAATTCAGAGGGAAAGCTGAACACAAAGTAAATATATGTGTAGAAATCTTATTTGCATTACCACCCTTGATAAGCCATGCTTATGATTCTTATCCTCTTTATAGTTATTGTTAACTTTTCCACATTTTAAATTCATTTTACTGTTTTTTTGATAAATACAAAATAAAGAAGGAAAAAAAAAAAAACCCTTGGTCTGAGGTTAATAGTTCTTGCTGCTTTCCCAGAGGACCTGCAATCAGTTCCCAGCACCCAATTTACAACTACCTATAACTACAGCTTGCCTGAGAAAGCATCCACATAGCATATACTTACATAGACATATACACATAGATAAAAACTTAGAATGTTATAAACCCTAGTAAGAACATGTATTATTACACTTATAGAGGACTTGAATTTGGTTTCCAGTACCTATATCAACCACTCACAAGCACCTATAACTCTAGCTTCAGGAAATCCCAGATGCCTCTTACTTCCTTGCATACCACTGCATCCCCCAAACACATACTCACTCACTCACTCTGATAGCTCAGTGGGTAAAAGCATTTGCAGTGTAAGCCCGGTGACCTGATTTTCATCCCCAGGATCCACATAAAAAGCTGGCAGAAGAGCATACCTGTAATCCCAGTACTTGTATACCATGAGATGAAAGATGGAGGCAGGAAAAATACCTGGAAGCTAGTGAGTGAGTTAGCCTGGAGTATAAACTGCAGAAATAAGACAGACCCAGCCTCAAAAGAATGTGGAGAATAAGAATTGACTTCCCAAAGTTGTCCTCCACACATGCATGCTTCCCACAAATATTTAACTCAAATTAAGCTTCAGAAAGTCTGTCCTTGAGATCTGCCACATGAACAAAGTTACGATGCCAGAAGTCTATGCATTGGAGCTTTAATGAAGGCATCCCCATGGAACAGTAATGCAATGAAAAGAGGCTTTTAGTTGAGTATGTATGCAAGAGAGTGATGGTATCCACAAGAGTCCCTATGCAGAAAGTTCTCAGAAGAGGGATCAATAGAGTAATACACAAAAGATTAAAAACAAAGCAAGCAAGGGCAAGCAGAAGCATGCAGGCCCTGAGGAGCTTCACAGTAAACACAGCAAAGGCAGAGGCTGTGCCCAGCTTTGAAAAACAGAGCTTCTTCACAGGCCATGGAGCAAACACCATAAACTCTGTTGTTATATGGAAATAAATGCTGAAGGCAAAAACCTGGAGGTTTGCAGTTGGTGTTTCAAACGGGAAACCAATAAACTATTAAAACAGGGTTGCTCCCTACATTCTAGCCAATAAAACCAGCCCAGAGGAGAGAAATTAAGCTAAGGGCCCTGCCACAGTGATTGCTGATAAAACAGCAAGCTCATCTTAAGAAAAACAATGTCCCCAAATGGAAACAGGCCTACAAAGAAGACTAAGCACACACATGAATTAAAAGGATATGATCAAATGCAAACTAATAAACCACAACGACTCATTAAAAGAGATCTGGATTTGGAACCCCACCAAACCATCTTTGCCTCTATTCTTGGAAGTTTCTCCCCAATCCTAGCTGGCTTGGCAGCAGCACATATCCTAGTGGTAAATGTCGGTGTAGAAATGAGTGTGGCGATTAGAAAGAAACAAACCTGCGTAATGGCTTGTGCATACCTATTATTGCAGCGTTCTTGAGGCAGATGGATTACCAGGTTGGAGACCATCATGGCCTACCTACATCTCCTCTAAACAAGAAAAAAATTAGCCTGTTATTAGCAGTTCCAGAGTCACAGTCTAAAATAAAACTGACAGAATACCTGTGTCAAGAGTAGAAGGGCCTGGGTTTGACCTTCAGCACACTTAAACCAAAAAGCTCAAGCCTCTGCAATCCCTGCAGTGGTTCTAACAGGACAAACTATGAAAGTGCTAATACATAGCCCCTTCTCTCTGTTCTTTACTTCCCTTCTTGTCCTCTGGAGACTGCTGCCTGTTTTCTAAGGCTTGCTGACCTTTCCTTCCCTTTCAGAAGCTGCTCTGGTGATAGTTCTCAAGCTGATAAACTGGCTATTAGAATACTCTACTGGAGGGGGACGGGTCCTTGGTTCTGAAGTTCTGGCTGCTAGTCATTCCCCTGGGAAGCCACTGGTCCAGGAAAGGGATGGAAACACATTTCTCACTTCACTGCCAGGAAGTAAGTCAGTAGGCCTCTCTTCAAGTCCTCTTATGTGCAAGTCCCATCTCCAAAGCTTATATGACTTTTCTTTTCCCTCATAAGTAATAGTTTCTTGGAAAATGTTTCTTGGGTTGAACAGATGGCTCAGCAGGTAGGTAAAGGCCCTTTTGCCAAGCCTAGCAATCCACTTTCAACCCCTGAGCCCCACATGGTGGAAGGATAGAACCAGCCGCTATGAGCTGGCCTCTGATCTCCACATGTACACAACAGCACATAAGTACCTCTACACACACAATTTTTTTTTTTTTTTTAAAAAAGGAACTGTTTCTTGTTGAAGTCCATCGTCTCAGAATCAAGTGCTCTGTATAAGTGGTCTGCGATAGACTGTTCCAAGAGATGAACAGCAGGCTCCTCCCCCAGGAGTATGTTGTACTTCCTACACCCTGGCCTACAGAATGCCTTATGACTGCTTTGATCAAAGGAGGCCACGGATGGCACTGTGCTAGTCTGAGCTTAGGTTTTTAGTCTGACTACCCTGCTGAAGAAGTCCTATCACCTTCCAGTCACCTGTGTTCCTGGTTCTAGGACTGCACATATGAATGTCAGGTCATCTGGGCCTGTCCAGCCATAGTTGAGGTCATTTCAGATAATGTTACATGGTACAAAAGAAATCCAGCCAACTCTTAATATTGTGGGAAATTATAAGCTGTTATTTTAGAGACTACATTTCAGAGTGGTTTGTTATACATAAGAGTGTTATAATTAAAGACATTGATTTAGACTGTGGGAAAAAAACAGTCATAAGAAACATACAAGTTACTTTAGTATGTCGAATTATTATGCTCTTAAGGCTAGAAATCTAAAATGAATACTGGTAGTGTCAGCAGGGTCCCTTTGGAGGCTCCCTGAGAGAATCCCCTTTAACTCTTACACCTTCTGATGATGGCCAACATTTCTTGGCTTGTGGTTACGTTATTTCCATCTCTGTCTCTGTGGCCACACTGTTTTCTCCTTTCAGTCTCTCTTAGGTATCTGGGGTTGCATTTGGTCTAAAGGGCCTCTGTCCAAAGAATCATGTGTTGGAACCTGGCTCCAGCTGCTCTCCCCACCTTTGAAAGCCAGATTTGGAAAAAAAGAAACCAAATTTATAAAGATACTTAGAAAGAAACTCCCACCCCCCCAGTGAGGAGGTTCATGCTTTAAAAGACCTGAAAAGAGTTCATGTTTAACTCAAGCTTATTCCTAGCACTGCAGAGCTTTCAACAGTCAAAACACCATCCAATCCCACACCCCTGAAGATAGGTAGAATCTGAGTGGTGGACCCTAAACTAGACTAAAACATATAGTATTGAACAAAAAGTAAAATCACCCATTCACAGGGGAAAAAATACAGCAAACTGTCCCCAGGGAAGTTCAGTGGGTAGACTTACTAGACAAAAACTTTAAAACAACCGTCAGAAAGATGTTTGAGGAGGCTGGAGACATGGCTCTGTGGTTAAGAGCACTGACTGCTCTTCCACAGGACACTGGTTCAATTCCCAGCACCCACAAGCTTACAACTGTTTGTAACTCCAAGACACTCTCACACAGACATATATGCAGGCAAGACACCAACCAATGCATATAAACATGTTTGAGGAATTAAGAAAGATGTGAAGAAAGGAAAAAACAAAAACAAAAACAAAAAACTAATATTTTAACAAAAACAGATAACTAGGGAGAGAAAAACCTAGCAAGTAAGGGAGGGAATTTTAGGGCTGGAGAGAAGGAAAACTAAAATGAAGAGTTCACAGAGGGAAAAGGTGGAGAATAATCCGAGTGGAAGCACAATAACTGAGAGGGTGTGCCTGAGGAACAGAAACAAAGATTTCCAAAATACTGGCAGAGCCTAGGGGACCTGTGGATCAGCACCAAAGAGAGCACCATAAACACCATCACTTTCTAAAGGAGAGGAAGAAAGAAAGGAGCAGAGATAGGATCTAAAAACATCATTCAAATTCTTGTTTGAAGGAAGATGAGGCTGAGCAAACTCTGCGGAGAGATCCAAGAAAGCTAGCTACTCCCTAAACACTATCATCAAAATGGAGACAACTGGAAGCATGGAAAGGCTGCAGCCTCCACAGCACAGGAGCCTGACGAGGATGCCAGCAGACGTCTCATCAGATGTGCAGGAAGTCAGAGTGGCATCTATTTAGTAAAACCATGACTTAAAATAAGGGAGAGCTGGAGGTGGTGACATTTGCCTGTACTTGCACCACATGTGAGAGACAGAGGAAGGAGGATCTTGAGTTCAAGGAGAACCAGGGGATCCTGTCACTGCCCACCCCACAAAAGGAAGGGAAAATGAAGACATCCTTAAAAAAAAAAAAAACAAAAACAAAAACAAAAAACAAAAACAAACAAACAAACAAACAAAAAAAGCAAAAAACAAGAAGCAACGAGAGCTTACTAGGCTGCCCTGTCCTACAGGAAGTGCTGAAGGTGCCCTGTGGGTTTACATGGAAGGGCACTCAGAAAGGCCTGCAGTCACCTGAAGAAACACCAGTGTCAGGTAGGGAGGTGCATGGGCAGCTAAGCAAGTATCAATAAGATTTGTGACTTCACTTATTTTTTAATAACCCAAAGACTTTATTTTTGTAATTTAAGCTTTCTTTGCTTTAGAATGAGATGTTTAACAGGCACACAATTTTGGTTCCTTTTACAACCCAAAGACTTTAAAGATTTACATTTTGAGATTATCATTACATAATTTCCCCATTGTCTTTCTTTTCTCCAGCTGCTCCCATACTGTCTGCCCCCGCTATTGCCAGCTCTTTCTCAAATTCATGGCCTCTTTCTCTTTAACAGTTGTTATAAGTACAACTGGTTCAGCCCACACAGTTTCGTGTATGTGTATGTTTTCAGAGCTGACCGTTTGGTATTACCGTTTCAAGTGCTCTTGCCTGAGGAGAAAAGCCATTCTTTCGCTCTCAGTATTCCTTGGTTGCCTTACCTGCAGTTCTTCTGATGACTTCACTTTTATAATCCAAATACTTTCAGCAACTAACAGGCAAAGTCACCATGTAGCCAAGGATGATTCAAATTTCTGACCGTCCTTCCTCCACTTCCCAGGTGTGGGCAAGGGAAGCACTAGAGAAGTCGATCTACATCTCAGCTTGTAAAACTAGTGCATTCAAAGAAAAGGTGGCCAAGTGTGTGGTGCACACCTTTAATCCTAGCATGCAAGAGGATCTCTGTGAGTTTGCGCCAGCCTTGTCTACAGTGCTAGCTACATAGTGAGAACCAGTCTTGAAAAAAACAAAAACAAAGAAACTGAAATACTATTAGTTTAAAGTCAATATTACAACTTTGGCTTTTGTTTTCTAGATAAAAAGGTTAATATAAAAACAATAATTTAAAAAACTTTTTTAAACAATAGTTTTTTTAAAAACCATGTTTTTGGACACACAGTGTATGTGGCACTACAGTATCACTGACAACAGTAACTAAAGCAAATGGAAATGAACTGTATACAAGTACTACTGTATGTTATTGAAGCTAAGGTTATATGGATTCAAATTAAGAGATAATGTTAGAGTATTAAGTGTAAAATGAATGCTAACTAGATATGTTTAAAGAATATTACATATAATAAGTGAAAAAAAGCAAATGAGAAAACTGTTTTAAAATTCATAGTATAGCAGACAAAGAAACAGGTCTAGAAAGACGGCTCAGCAGTTAAGGGTACGTGCAGCTCTTACTGAGGAAGTAGGTTCCCAGTACTCACAAGTAATTTACACTTGCCTTTAACTCCAGTTTCAGGGAATCCTATGCCATCTCTGGTCTCCATGGACACATGCAAAGTGGTGCGCACACACACATATTCAGGTAAAACATTCATATGCATAAAATAAAATAAATCTTGAGGAAAAAGCCAAGTATAAGTTTATGCCCCCAACTCCCCAAACCAACTAAACACATGAGACAGTAGTGTAAGAAATCAGGGAAAATAAAAGTTGTACATTATGTAGGAAACAGCCAAATGATACATGTAAGTTCCTTATTAGCAATGACCTTAAATGTAAATGAGTTATATTCTCCAGTTATAACAGAACAGACTTTAAAACCATGATTGCCCACATGCTGTCTATGAGACTTGCTTTAGACTAGAGACAAATAAATTTAAGGTAAAAGGATAAAAAAAATGTATTCCACACAAACAGTAGTTAGAAGAAAATAGATGGCTATAAATAAGATAGTACTGGGCCACTGAGACAGCTAAGCCTTATGACCAAGTTCAATCACTTTTCACAAGCTGTCCTCTAAATTACATACACATTCCATGGCATGTACACACACACACACACACACACACACACACACACACACATACACACACGCGCGCGCGCGCGCGCCACAAAACACTCAAACAGAGAGAGGGCGGGAGAAAGGGAGGTAAGTGTTTTTGTGCCCATGTTACCCACAACGCAAAGCTTAAATGTGCCCCTTGAGGTCCTGGTCCAGGACTCTACCTCAAAGAATGGCACCACCTATATTCAGAATGCACCTTCCCCCCCTCCATCAAACCTCTCTAGAAACTCCCCACAGCAATGCTCTGTAGCATTCCAAAGGGTGGCTACTCCTATGAAGCTGTGATGTATGTACTGAAAGACATGGTACTGTCATAGGCATGGCACTAGTCTCTCTTGGAAGAAGCCACTGAGGACAGTGCTATCGAAGCAAACATGAAGCACTCCACCTGAAACCATGGAGATGGCAAACATCTTCAGTCATCACCACCTATTAAAAGACTCATGATTCTGTTTTCTATTTCAAGAAAATTTTGTGATGTGGTATGAATCTGGACATGGTAGGTTTAAAAAAATTTTTGTTACATATTTTTAAAGAAAAAATAAATAAAATGGGGCTACCAGAAGTTAGGGGAGTGAGGATACTGTTTAATGGTACTCTCACTCTGGAGGTGAGTGGTAGTAATAATAATATAACAATGTTATACTATTTCTGATCTGTACACTTAAAAATAGTAGCAATGGTAAAAATATGTTATGTGCACATTATCATAACAAAATGTGCTATTACATTAAAATAAACCATGGCGGTTCTGGTGGAAGCAGGATTGTGTTGGGTGAGCCTTCGGGTACAGTTGGACTTTGTGGCACTTGTAAGATTAAATGAAACTAAGAATTGTATCTCTGCTCCCTAACCCTCTTCCTACCATCCCATATTTCCAGCCTCTCTGGCTTAAGCAGACACACCAGCTACCAATTCCCACCATTCCTTACCTCACAAGCTTTAGCTTTTGTATAATGTCAACAGTTAGTGATCTTTTTACTGAAGCATGTTTAAAAATTATATCCTCACTAGGATGCTGGCTTCTTGAGACCCAAAACTTCCTTGTTTCTGCTCTAATTCCAATACTCAGACTGGTATACAACACATTGCAGGCACTTAGCAAGTACTGTCCTGCCTTGGCAATTCACTCTGCAAACCCTGTCCCACCTCATGCAAGAGTGAGCTGTCTTGTCAATCAGAGGCTCCCAATCTCATCCCCCTGACTCTGCATACACAAAAGACCAATTCACACACAGGCACTGAACATGTACTTCTGCTGCTGGCTGTTTCATCTAGCATACTTTCAGCCATCATCTAGCAATTTCTATTTCATTAGTAGATTTGTATAAATCTCAGTATTTCTATCATCTCTAACATTGTTAGTTGCCCTTTAAGCTCCTATCCTAAATTATACGGATATTTTCACTAAGGTTAATATTAATTTATCAGTTCAAACCATGCAAGGGAAGGTGAGATATCACTATAATCTCAGAATTCAAGAACCATGCTAGCACTAAGAACTGTCCCTAAGGAATATCTAATTGAATTATTAATCATTAGGAATTAAGTGAGCCTCCCAAGGTGAAGACGCAAGTTGGGTACAAGTACAGGACTAGGCCCCCCAGCTTTCTACTAGGCTGGCATCTCTCTCCCATGGTAGGCAGCTAGCTGCTTAGTAAGCCAAGGACAGACTGTGACCCAGACAGGTCAGCTTTCAAAGGACTTCGTGTCCCTGTGGTTTGGTCAGACAGCCCAGTCCAGTCAGATGAAGGTCTCCACCTGAGCTTCTTCCTTCTACACTCTGAGCTAGGATACCCGCTGATTCTAAGCAGGGTACAGGAGCAGGGAAGCTAGCAGGCACGCTAATCTGTGGAAACGCACTCATCTGCTCTCACAAACATATCCAGAGATCACTGGCCATTATCACAGATAATTCCATCTGGTCCAGTGAGCCTCCTGTCTCTCCTGTATTCAAATTAAGAGAACCTCCCCAACATGCCAAAATACCTCCCACTTCCCTTGTCTTCCCACAAACTTCTTTCATGCAAATTATATCAGAAAAGAGAAGGGAGCATGGATTTGCTCTTAATCAGGCTCAATGTTTCATTTTCTCCAGTAGACTTTAGGCAAAGATTTATTTACAAAGAAAAAACAAACTAAAAACCAACCAGACACCAAGTAAATGTTATTCTACTTCAATGCTGTCCACTCGTAGGAGGTGATGTCCACTGATATGTTTTCTCAACGACGTAAAGGAAGATTCAGAATACTCATTATATATACAGTATGATTTTCCTTTGCAACAGAATCAAGCAAGACCCTGCTTGGTGGTGTCTACCTCAGACACCTGCTTACAAGCACTTAAAACATGTAATTTTTCTACAGGTTGGTAAATCTCTGGATATGGGGGAAGGTCAGTGTTTGCAGATTTGGAAAAAGAATATTTATGGACATCTTAGCCATTGAGTTTTTTTTTTTTTTTTTTTTTTTTGAACAGACAAAAAAAATCTGAAATAAGTATAATTCATTGTTGTTATTATTTTAAAAACAAAACAAAATAACAAAAATTTAGTCCCTGGTCCCTGGGTTTTGCATCGGGGAGCAGTTGGTTTCTCTTTAAATACAAATAAAATGTATTAAATTCGATATTCTGAGGTTAGAGTCTTGTATTTGCTCTTCTCATGAATGGTGAGTTTTACAGTGCTCTGAAGTAAGGCCGTCAGCTCTGTGGATCCCAGAAAATCATCCACATGGCTTCCAGCATTCTTTATCTGACTGGAGCCATTCCATTCCTTTCCATGCCTGATTCCCAACCCGAAGTCCCTCAAAGGCTAAGGCAGTGTTTCCTCTTCAAGCACCACACATCACAGGAGAGGAGACCAGAAAACCATGCATTGCTTATAGATTTTAAATAAAAGAAAGAATAAATCAGGTCTCTTTTCTCTTCCTCTCATTTTTCTCTTAACTACAATTAATATTTGCTCATGTAAAAAAGGCAAAAAATATCTACTAAAATGTACCAAATCCTGTCCATTATAGAGATCTTATACACACATCTACAATGTCAAACTGTACATATACTATGCTATATTTTTCCAAAGAAATGACTAACACAGGCCAGTTGAACAATACTGTTTGCCAAATTATTTTAATTGATGTTTAGATGCTATGCTTGCTTTTGTACACTGGCTTTTATTCAGTAACAGAATAAGAAAAGTATTATCTTCCTTGTCCTTAATTCAAATACATAGTTTTATCTTCAAGTTTGGTTATTAATTTTAGCCAAATGCAAAAAAAAAGGAATGGAATTATATATCTTTAGATAGGTATTGCTCTGTTAATTTCTTTTTCATTAAAAACATTTTTTTCATGTGTTCTGTATGTATGTCTATTCACCATGTGCATGCCTGATGCCCACGCTGGCCAGATGAGAGCATGGGATCCTATAAAAATGAAGTTATGGATGGATGTGAGCCACCACGTGGGTACTGGGAACTAAGCTCAGATCCTTTGCAAAGACAAGCGCTGTGACTGCTAAGCCATGACCTCCCTAGCCCATTGCTGGGCAACGCTTCATTCTCAGGTTAGTGTAAACTGTTAGTGGTTTCCCAACCACCATTATCAACTCTGATTGTCAGGACCCTGGTGTGCACTGTCTTTCATTCACTGTGTTCGGACTCATGCTCCGCAGTCCTAGGAAATTTTCTTATGCTATGTCTGTTATAATATCCTATCCTTAGTTTATTCTCCTTTCTGAACTCTTAAACTGGGTGTTGAGTCCCTTAAAACAATGATCTGATTTTCTTTTCTCCCACACCCCCCAACCTCCTTTCTAGTTCAACCTCTCAGAGCTACTTCACTCTGCGTTCTGTCAGCATACTAAAATTTCACGTAGATGGTCAGATTTTTTAATTTCCTACGACACTTTCTTATGTTCACACTGTTGCTTTAAAGGTCTCCTTCTGGGCATGACATGGTGGCACACCTGTAACCCTAGCACTCAGGATGCCAAAACAAGAGAAACACGAGGTCAGGTCACTCTGGCTCAGAAAGACTGGAGGGGAGATACAAACTCAACCTGTTCCGCATCCTCTGGGCCTTGAGCTCTATCTCTGCTTCCAATGAATGCCATGCTTAACTTCTGCGTTTCTTCCATTACTGACTGTAAATTTTAAGTGTCAGTATTGGTATGATTATAGTACTTCTTCTCTTCTAACATATCTAACATGGAGCTGGCTTCTCCCCTCCTTCTCTACAGCCCAAAGCAAACAATAACTGTCAGTTAAACAGAAATACTAAGTGCTATAATGTATCAGACACAAGCCAAAAAGCAGGCCAACAAGAGAAGGACCCAAATGAAGACCAGCTGAATAAGCAGTATGGTGTAAGGATATTTATTAAAGCTAGTTCTATTCCAGTTCAGACTTGTCCACACAAATGATCTACCACATGATACTAAAGAACACCAATTCTAAGCATAAAATTTAAAATTTCTTTCTTTCTCACCCCAGGCCAATTGAGCCACGATTGCAAAGAAATGGAAGCCTAATAGAAGAAAGGCAAGAAGTCCTTCCAGAGAACAGTCTTACCAAGGTCACAATGCTGATGACACTGTGTGACTCTGTGACTTCATGACCTCATCTGAAACCATCACTTCCACTCCATGTAGTCTGGCAGAAGAGCTACATGTCTGTTAAGGGCACTGTGTATCCTACCTAACCTTTTCATTAGATTCACAGCCATAAGGAGTTTTGTGAGTCCTTCCCTAACTTTGCAAAGACACTGCCCACTAAACACTAAATACTAAATATTAATAAAGATACCCCAATGAAGCAAGACGTGGTGATGCAGGCCTTTAATCCCAGCACTTGGGAGGCAGGTAGATCTCAGTGAATTAGAGTCCAGCCTGGTCTACAAAGTATGTTTCAGGACAGCCCAAACTACTACACAGAGAAACCTTGCCTTGAAAAAAAAAGGAATATTCCAGTGATTCTCAAAAACTTATAAAACTCACAAACATTAGCAAAAATTATAATTAATTATATTTAAAACAATATGCTATTAGTTCAGGCAAATCTAATAACATGCCATAAAACTAAGGCAGTTCAAGTATTATATCTGTCTATATTAAAGCCTATTCTAAGGGCAGCTTTTATAAGTTGAATTTTTTTTTCTTTTTTTTTTTTTTTTAAGAAAAGGCTGCTACCATACCCGGGAATAAAATCTGAGCCTATGCTCCCACAGGAATCCTCTGTGGGGACTGTAATGAGGAAAGGAAACGTGGAAAAGCAGCAAAGCCTGAGCACCAGGAGTGTCTGACAGTGCGGTCTGGGTTCCTCGGTCCATCCTTGCTGAGCGCCCTTCTGTCTGTTTTCTGTAAGATGGGAACAGTCCTGCCTGCTCAGAGGAGTCACTGTGAGGACAGAGATAACAGCTTCTCCACAGATTATAAACCACTGCTCTTTGGCCTTGGACCCTGCCACCCAGCCCTCTTCCCCTTCCTCCCCACTTTGAAGAGGAGATGAAAGGAAGAAAACAGACATTAGTATAAATTTTCATGAAGGTCAACATACCAGAGTCCAGCAAACCAGAGAATACAATGCACTTGTTCTTGCAGTACAGATAGTTTTTCAAAATACATAAAATACAGGCACTGAAAATATGATTAAAATTTAAGTTAGTCATAAAAATTTACAAAGCATTCTGAAAAAGTTAACACCTATAATTTTCAGGGATCAAACACTAAATTGTCTCATTAAACACTGAACATATTAAGTGTCAAAGGCCAAAAAAGGGAAGCTATGAAATGAGATAATATATAGTTAGCATTTACAGAGAAACACTCTCTAGCATTTACAGAGAAACTCTCTCTAGCATTTACAGAGAAACACTCTCTCTCTCTCTCTTTCTCTCTCTCACCTATGCACTTCTGTCCATGCTTTTCCAATAAACCATGTTTCCTTTTGATATATCCATTCTAGTAGTAAAAACAGACATTCTATACCTGAATATACATATAAAAAGATGCATATACTACAAGAAGTACCATCCTTGGAAAAGAGAACTATTCTTACATTATTTTATAATCACAATAAACTGGCCATTGGCTGAGTTTATACTGAAATAAATTAATGTATCACGCTTAACAGTTTTTCAAGAATATCTGATTTGTCCAAAAAACAACCCAAGACTGATATATTGTTTCACAGGCGGGAGAGTCCTGTGGTCCCGCAGCAGTGCTGTTTACAAAGCTGTCAAAGGGAAGGGCCCGCCCACAGACATTTTCTAGCACGGTCTCCCCTTTTGTGTAACAAATCACTATTGCTTCACTTTTCCTCTCTTTAGCTCTAATTTTGTTGTTTTTATGTGCTTCCTTTCTACAAAAAAGTAAGGCTACTATGTCCATTCTTTCTGGAATTTATATGTACCAAATTTAGCCTACGAATATACTAGGAAAAATATTTTTTTTAATTTAAAAATAAAGTGGTGACAGGATATAAGTTACACCCATACCCCACCACCACCCCCACACACATGCACACAGCCTTGCTGTGCAGTAACACTTCCATAACAAAAACCTAGCAGAAGGATGGTCAAAGCTTATTTATAGAAAAGACAGGAACAGCAAAGGATGAAATGAAAATACAGCTGAAAAAGCTATTTAGCATCCCCTGGCCTACTTAATAAGGTTACCCAAGTTCATTGGATTGTTTCAAGATAAAGAAGAATCAAAGAATCTCCATTAACATACTGTTGTAGTCCAAAAACAAGTCCTGTATATTTTGACCTAAAAGACACCACTCACAAGGTGGCCAGGATCCCTTGTCTTTTCTTCCATGAAACTGTGAATGAAACAGAAGCAGTATGAGGATGCTCATGTCTTTAATGGTGGTTTCAGTTCTGTTATCATCAGATATGTGATGTAAGGTAAGTCACCCAACTTCTGAATCCAGTTTCCTCATCTATTTAACAGGGATAATTGTGCTACCCACCCTTTCCAGTTAACAGTGAACTCAAGTGAGGCGAGAGACATCAGAAAGAACAGCCAGACACACACACACACACACACACACACACACACATCAGAAAGAACAGCCAGACACACACACACACACACACACGCGCGCGCGGAGTCCCCAAGGGGGGAGCATAGTAAGACTGGGGATACAAGTGTATGATGAAATATCCTTTGCTTTATGGTAGTTTAGTGTCTTTACTTAGTAAAATGAAATGTTCCATTGTGGAAAAAAAAATCAATTATGCTGGTTCTCAATAAGAAAAAAATACAAAACCCAAAAAACTCAAATAACTGCTGATGTATGAAATCCCAAAGCCTGAGTTCTTAAAGTCTATACTGTTCTAAGCAGCAAAATCACTTAAGTAAACATACTGATCTCCCAGCCTTCAGCTGTTAGATCCAGTCTAGCAATCCAGTTACAGTATCTCCAACCAGCAGCCAAAATGGTCATCTAAAACAAACTCAAGCCTCTTAAACCCACACTTTACAACACTTGTTCCCATGCCTTCAAGCTGGCTGTCAAGGTCCCCCATTCATCCCAAGTTGTCCTTCTTCATTTGGCATATTTTTACCCCAAGCTTTGCAAAGGTGTGATTCCTGGCTCTCTTTCCCACCCAAATGCCTGCCACAACTCTTTTTTTTTTTTTTTTTTTTTTTGGTGAGATGCTCTCCTTGATCCTCTCTCACAAGCTTAGATGACAGCAGATACCCATGTGCTTTTTCAAGCAATACTTCCAGCCAGATTCAATGGAGACAAAGTCCCACCCCCAGACTGATGGCCCACTAAGAGAATCCAGACCAGACACCAATACGATAGGCTAGAGTTGTGATGCACACTGGGACTGGAGAATTAAGAGACAAAAAGATAAAGGGTTCAAAGCCAGCCTGGACAACAAAAGAGTCTGCCACAACAAACAACAGACTCAAAATATCTTATGATTCTTAGCACTGTTTGCTATTCGCCTCTTACTGTCTTGCTCCTAGAAAAAACGAACAAACAAAACTAATGAATGCATGCATAGGGCAGTGTCAAAAGGTGCTGTGTAATGCGAGAGACTGCCCCCTGTGAGCACAGGCCTACAATGCCGTATTAAAATCCTCCTTAGTCTGGTGTAAATAAGCTTTCAGAAGTCAAGAGCATGCTGTGTCAGTCATACTAGGCCATTCACTATTTAGACTTGGTTTTGCCTTTGGCATAAGCAGTCACTTTACCAGTAATTTTCAGATCAGATGAGTTAAGCATTGCAGACTTGAAAGTCCCAACTTGGCAAAATATGCATCTTCCTCAAACTCAAAACACAAAATTAAAGGAAAGCCAATTCCTTATATGGTTTGAATTCTAGGATGCTGACTCTATGCTATCTATAAAAGGCTAATCTTGGAAAAGTCAACAACAGGAACCTGTGGGACCACTGTCGGGACATAATCCCATCTAAGTTATCACCTGCTAAAGTCAATCAAAGTCAAGAAAATAAACATATAATGAATATTCACTTGCCCTTAGTCCAAGGAAAGTCTTAGAAATAGGCTTTCCTTTAATTAAAAATAAAAATAACCCAGAAAGCTGAAATAAGATCTGAGAAACACTGGCTATGGGTCAGCCAGTCAGCATAAGAAAGAGTTGGCAGTGCCCTGGGGAAAGTGCTCCAGTGTGTGACTGTAACACCATTCTGTCTGTGAAAAGATTTGGAAACTAGATGTTCTGGGCAGAGTTAGGTCTAGCTTTTCCACTACTGTGCTGACAAGCAAAAAAATAAACCTGGTACAAAGGTACTCAGTGGTTCTGAAAAATAGCTCACTCTTAGGGACTTCAAATACATCAACCCTGGTCCTGAGACACAAAACCATCAGTCAGCAACTGACAAGTATTAACTATTATGCTAATGATTCAGAGGGTATCCTTACATAGAAGATAATTACAGGCCCCAAGGAATTTTAAAGCAGGTTTACAAAACAAGACGAAAAGGAACAAAAAAATAAAAACAAGAAAAGCTAGCGGAGCGATATTGGTACAGTACTGTTCTGGAGGCCTGAGCAGTGAGTAGGCAGGAGCCCCAAGGGGAGCTCTCCAGAATTTCACCTGAGTGAGGCAGATAGATACAGAGGCTGACAGGGTCAAAGACAGAGACAAGACCATGCACTCACTGCTCTCAAAGGACAAGTGGGTTGTAACTCTCTAGGACTGTAGAGAGGCATAAATACTGGCCAGATGCCTCAGGCTTGCCTGAGACAGTGGAGAGGGGGGGGGAGCTGGATGTGGGAGGTCTGAGATGCCAAGCTAACAAATCTAAACTCTTATTTCTCAAATTCTGGGTAATTGCCTCAACTTTTGGTCTAGGAATAAACATAAATGGTGTTTGGATCTGTCTGAAAATGTTTCAAGTAGTATATGGTACCTACACAAAAGTGGAGGAAATTTTTAAAATTGCATTTTATTTAATGCTGGGAGGAGAGGAGGCAGAAGCAGCCTGATCTATATAGTGAGATTCTATCTCAAAAAATATTAAATTTTTAAAGAAATAAATTTTTAGTGTGTGTGTGTGTGCATGTGTGCATGCATATGTCATAGGACATGTGGGAACCAAAGGAAAACTTGTAGAAGCTGGTTTTCCTTCTACCATGTAGGTCACAGTGATCAAACAAGGCCTTAGACTTGGTGGCAAGTACCTTTACCCATTTAGCCATTTTACTGGCCTGGAAGAGTTTTTGAAAAAAGCACATTTAGAAATCCATGTATTTTCATGGGTCTTTAAATCAGGCCTGTCACTGAGACTTTTAGATCATAAAGTGAATCCCATGTACCTGACCAGGTAGGTGCTGAAGCCCTGAAAGGCCCATCTAAGTAGCACTGGAGCCCACTCTATCTAACTTCTTCCTTCTTAGTCCTCCCTGGAGTCTGCTTCCTGCTTTCCACACTAGATTCCCTTATGTACCTCGAAAGAAGAGCTGCTAGTCATCAGTTTGGATGGTGTAAGTTAACAGTAATAGGGTCTTTGTTAATTACAGGCTTGAATCCTGGATGAATGCAAAATAAAAACACTGGAGGGGACTCTGCAGATCTATCAACTAAGCAGCCTTGAGGGTTCTCTCCCCCACCTTCCCTGGGCACATCTGCAAGAGCAGTTTCTTCACTGGAAGCTGCAGCATGGCTGATCTTCCCCTGGCTTGGTTTCTGGCTGCCCTGTAGCCCTACTTCCAAGTAAGGCTTAAAGATGCTCAAAGGAGATTTCAGCCTTTTCGTACCTTTTAATGGCTTCTGCCTCAACACAGGCCACAGCCCTACAGCTGAGCTAGTTTGTACTGCATCCAGATGACCTCAGAGCCTTCCTATCTTTGCTCTCCACAAGGCTCTGCTAAAGAACAAAGTTCAAAACCAAGCTTCAGTCTACCTTAACACTTAGCAGCCATTTTCTTGAGAAGTACCTGAGGAAGGACACTGAAATGCAGTGTCTAGGTATGACTTACCATCTGCTGACCATCGGAGACAGCAGTGTTAAAAACTAGGAACTAGAAACCAACAAACTGCAATAGCAACAGCTAAAGATTCTAGATTTAGGAAATTTTCCGGGCAAAAAAAAAAAAAAAAAAAAAAACCTGATAGGAAAAGGCCTGCTTTCCAAACTCAGGCACCCTCTGTAGAAAACCAGATTCTAGCCAGTGTCACAGAGGCAAAGGTGCTAACCCAGATGGCCAAAGCAGCGGAAGAGCATGAGGAAAACTTGCCCAACAGAGCACAGTGAACCTCAGTGATTGAAAACCTACCTGTCCTCCTAAGGCAGTGGTAAGTGATATGGAGGGAAAGCCATTTTAGCTTCAAACAGAAACAGAAGTTACAAACTTCAAACATTCAGGTTCCCAGAGGAAGGTAATATGTAAATGTAATTCATGGGACTAAGTAAGGCAATATTTAATTAAAAGGAAAAAAGAAACCACTCAGGTCATTCTGGAGGCAAGGCTGCTGTGTCTCCTCCTTTCTGCCCTTCTTTCATTCAGTGAAAACTATGCTTGCATTTGGGGGCTGCAAAGAGGACTTGAGTATTCATTCTCCTCAGTGTTGGGGAAAACCCCAAATCAAAGGCACAAGGCAACCCACCAAACACTGTTCTGTTGGGAGACTGGCCTTACATGTGAAAGGCATTTCCAGTTCAAAATACAAAGGTGACTCTTCCCACAGAGAGCTTATTATTTGGATGAAGACATGTGGCAAACATTCCCTAAGAAAGGAGCAAATGAAAAAGGTCAAAGGCAAAAGCCTGGGACGGGCTGCAACATCTCATCAGGCTGCAGTTTCAGAGCAGCAGGGTGGGAAGCACCACTCCATTCAGAGTCAGGGGTTAAAGAAAAGCTCCGGCTTCTCTGGGGTGAATACCATGACATCTGTTCTCTTGTCATAACAGCAACTAAGCTGATCTAGGAAAATATTCTCTTTTTTAGAGTTGTTGGTGCATAATTACACGATTTCCCTTGAGCACTGGTTTCCTTCAGACGTGTTTATTCTGCACATCTGCTCTCCCAATACCTGATCACAAGGAGCTATCATAAAGAGCAAAGCAACAGGTATAAAGGGACCAAGTCCTCAAAACAGATCAAAGCAAACAGCCCGTGGAGTGCTTTGGAAATCTTGGCTGGCAGCTCTTGTAAATAAAAGTGCTTCTAAAGCAGAAAGCATTCAACTACCGTATTTATATAGGGCGTGATTGACAGGTCAGTTATTAACTTCATAAAAACACAGGCAATGTTAACTAGCAAGAATGTTTGTTCTAGCTGTTCTATCTGAAGGAAAATGAAATCCAAGATAGAATGGCTTGCTCTCTGTTTCTTTTAAGTATTTATTTTAGAACCGTGCAGTATAAAAGAATGTTTTTTCAAGTCAGTGAACTTGAGCTATTTTGCTTACTGTTCTGGAATTTAAGTATGTTGTTATAATTCTTTAGAAAACAAATGTTACATTTACTAAAGGCAAATTCCAATGGTGCACCATGATCTTTTGAAACCCTGAAAACATTTTTTTATTCTTTTGAATCACTAAAACTAAAGAAATTTTACATTAATTAATCTCTTTTCCAGTAACTAAAGTGGATCAAGTCAGAGAATCAAAAGGAAAGAGGTTTCCTCTTGTTCTGGGGACACAGCCATGTTCTCCTTAAGTTATTGAGGCAGCAAGTCTACATAAGACCTGCCAGGAGGGTATAATAAATCGATATGTACTTTATTAATATTATATTGAGATTTAAACTTTATTCTTAATAAACTTTATTGCATGTATTTACTGAAATATTCAGTTTTTTTGTTTGTTTGTTTTTGTTTTTTTAATTCTTAGAAGATATTAGGAGCAGCATGTAGATGTTAGGCCAGGAAATCTTCAAGATCAAAATTCAATTTTACATGCAATTTTTTTTTCTTCTCTTGATGCTTAATACAGTTATGACCCACACCCATCCCAGTAGATCCAACAAAAATGTCTGCTAACAAAGTTGTTGGTAATCTGTAACTTTTTGGTAGTAGCTCTGAGTATCTATTTAGCGAGGGAATCTAAAAACACTTGGATTTATCTAATCTATTCCTGTCTTCATTTATAAAATAATTTTTTATAACAAAAAAACAAAAGGAAGAAAAAGTTAGAGAGGAAGAAAAACAAGTTTTGCTTTTTAGAATCAATAATGAATAATTTTAGGGCTGGAGTCATATAAAGTTGGCATTTCCTAGCCAAATAACTGCTTATGAAACAGACTGTGTTTCTGGGAGGATTTGTTTATGTGTACTTAATATCTTCAGGCCTCAAAGTTTTTCCATGTAAACATAAATTTTGTTAAATACCTCTTCAATTTAATTTAAAAGGCCATTTGTTATCAAATGCTTCACTCTTAAGACAAGACTGTCATCATATGAGCAGCATACCAAACCCCAAAACAAACCTCCAAATCCCTGGGAAAGCCATCCTTGCCCATCAGTACACTTCATGTACCAGAGCCTTGCTTCCCGCAGCACTGACAAACAGCAGCCTTTCAGAACACAGAATTCCTATGAAATAAATACTCAGCCCCAGAGCATGTTCTGGCTCCTCTACTAGCCCCCCCCTCCCCTGCAAGACTATATTTTCAAACTAGAATATTTGTTTTGACAGACTTCTGCTTGCTTAATTCTCTGGCAAAGGCTTGCTTTCTTGTGCACTCCTAGCCAGTAATGAACATTTTGCCAAAAATATGCAACTCTTGGCAGGACAAGAATAGGGGTGAAAACCCCCTACTGGCAGAGCCTTCCAGAAGTGGAGATAAAAGCAGGCACAGTGAGTGAAGAGAAACCTTTCCCTAACAGATTGTAATTTTCTGTTTCCGTGTTTCTCCTATTATGAGGGAGATTTTCATCTGCCAGGTTTTACATACTTTCTCTGCACTATATAAAGCAATGGAAATGATTCTTCCAACCTTGCCTTCTGATTCAAAAACTACTTTTCCAAATGAAAAACTTAAGTTAGCTAATCCTTCTCTGTAAGCAAATCTCTCAAACAATTTCTTAATAATAGTTTGTCAGGAAAATTAAAATCCATTGACCATGTTTAATCCAGAGGATGCTTTCATTATTTCTCCAATTACATTTAAGGACTTAGCACTCCAAACTTAACAGAGCAAAGAGTTCTACCTTCCCACAACCCTTGAGTTTCAAGGGTTGGGCAGTCAGCAGACTCTTCAAAGAGAGCTAGTGAGGGTGGGGAAAGGTTAAATGCCTCCTCACAAGTACCCAGAGTCTTGGGACAAGCAGCCTAGGAGCACATGTCAAAATATTCACTAATTTTTGAAACATGTATGCACACATGCCTTGCCTCCAAATCTGATTACTGAAACAGCCCGTCTCTGTTAGGAGGGAGATTTGACTACTGTTACTTCTAGATGTTATTCTCCATCCTTTAGTGATCCTATTCATTAGGGCATGAATGCCATCTACGAATGGAGCACCCCTTTGTCTAGACCAGATCTTACTCCTAGGCTCTAGACCCTGTGTCTGTAACTGCAGAGTGGATACACTCCAATGGTTCTCCCTCCAGCATCTCAAGACGGGTCAAAAGTGAACTTTGAGGGCTAGGGATGTACTTCAGTTGGTACGCTGCCTGCCTAGCATGCATAAAGTCCTGAATTCAATTCCCAGTACCAAACAACAGGGTGTGGTAACTCACACCTGTAAACCCAGCACTTCAGTGGTGGAGGAAGGAAGACAGGAAATTCAATGGGGGGTAGCCTGAAACACATAAAGCCATGGGGGGGGGTGAAAGAGAAAGGAAAGAAAGGCAGGCAGGCAAAATCTCCCACTACTCCGTTTGTCCCCTCAGTGCTGACCTCTATAAATGACACCATTAGACTCAGAAACTGGCCAAGAAAACCCTGCCTGACCCACACTTTCTCTTTACCTGCCTGACTTCCATTCCTTTCTCAAGTTTAGGCCCTGACTTTTACAGGAAGCCTCCTCTAACTCATCCTCTTCACTATAGTCTGATTCCAGAGCCCTCCGACAGCACTCAAGCTGGAGTTTGGAGTACACCTAGTCTACTTGACATTGAGGGGCTTTCTTTTTCTTCTTTCCCCCCAATTTCTTTATTTTTATTTTGTATGTCAGAGATTGGTTTCTGTACCACCTTGATGCCTGGAGCCTATGGAGGCCTGCACAGGGGTTGGATGGCCTAGGACTAGAGGAAGCCATCGAGGTGGTGATGGGAAGCAAACTCAAGCTCTCTACAAAAAGAGCTGGTGCTCTTCAACAACCAGCCGCCTGTCCAGCCCCAGACACCAAGATCCCTAAAGCTAAAAATTAAACTTGCTTTTTTTCCAGGACTCAACACATCACTTGGCACATAGCAAGCCAACAAGCCCAATGAATAAATGCATCTACCCAAGGCTAATGTTCACCAGACACTCTCAGTGTTGTGTAGACAGTATTAACGCAAAAGTATAAACCCTAGGAACTGTTTTCCATGTTTGATATATGAGGCTATTGAAGCAGGAGGGATAGATGAGCTTCATTATTCCTCTAACATGACCTGATGTTCTTAACTCCAGCAGAGTAAACAGGAGTGATTTTACTTTACCTCTAAGAAAAAAGGACATGATTAAACCACTGGCAAAACTCTGTTGCTTTTAGAAATAGTGTATATTGGGGGCTGGAGAGATGGCTCAGAGGTTAAGAGCACTGATTGTTTTTCCGGAGGACCTGAGTTCAATTCTCAGCATCCACATGGCAGCTAACAACTGTCTGTAATTCCAAGATCTGACACTCTCACACAGTTATACATGCAGGCAGAACACCAATTCACACAGAATAAAAATAAAATATTTTTTTAAAAAAATAGTGTAGATTAGTCAACAAAAAGGCCTTGGTATAATGGAAAAATAACTAGGTTAGGACTGCTGAGTCTGAACACCAGCTCTACTTCACACTAGATATGAAACATGTAGCAAACTAATCATGGAAACTCCCAAGCATGTCATCTGAAACAGGGCACTACATATCCTATAGGGAATGCCTGGGAACACATGAGATAAGGCAAAGAGACTCTGCAGGCTCTTTATAAAACTGGGTATACTACTGTTATTTCAACCAGGAGCAATATACTGAGGTGATATTTGCCTCTGTGTACAAGAAAGTGCTATGACTGATCACTGTATACTTTTATTTTATTTATTTTGATTTTCCTTTTCAAATAATTGGAGTTTTCACATTTGCATAGCTGTTTCTACTGAATGTTGAAAAAATTTCTAGTAAATGGATCCAAATATACCATACCTGTTTTATGGCTTTCATTATAAAATTGTAAAATTAAAAAAATATTGAGTTTTTAATTTTGAGAATAGTTTCAAAAATTTCAAAAACAAAACAATGACCAGTACAAAAAATTAAAGTACCCACACTACAGAGCCTATACTTTGTCACCCGTGGAATCTTCTATGATGCAGCCAGTGCTCCCAGCCCCACAGAGTAAGCAGCTCAACAGATAAAGCAATGAGCCTCCACATCAAACAGACTGGAAGAAATGAGAAGGCCGCTGAGCTAAGCCAGATGAGGCTGGTGTTTGGGTTTACTGGTTAACTGTTATGCTTGGAAAGGCATAAAGCTTCCCCTGAGGCTGAGGGACATGTAAAAGGTACCCAAGGCTTTAGTAGGAATACTGAGCATAGCATCTGTCACTAGTTAAAATAAGTGGAGATCTTTATCCAGGATATTTTTGTTGTTTACATTTTAAATAAATGAAAATAGTCTGCCATACGGTGACTAAACATGAGTCACCATTTCAGCTTTTTGAGAAGGCATGAAAATCCCAGGTGTGAAGAAGGGAGTCACATGACAGTCAAAGTGGCGCAGATCTGATCTGGTCGGTAGGTTATTATGCTACTATTAAGCACAGGTTCCTTAACAAATATTAAGAATGCAACCCTGTATGAAAAAGCAAAATCTGGTGATATATTTTTACTGAATATCTTAGTTCATTTGGCTGAACAAGCAACCAAACAGAACACTTTTTAAAGGCCCTGAGGGAAAGTCCTCCTTGTAAACTATAGTAAAGGTTTTCTAAAGAGTGGAAATGAGATCCTCAGCCCTGAAGCAGTATCTTCTTTTCTTGGCTACTAACCCCAACCAGCATCTACATAGCCTACTGGCACACACAAAACCCACAATACGTTCCTCTCCTTGCTGTCTCTTTGAGAATACAAAATTAATTTACAGGAGACAATATACCATGTCTAAGGAGGAGTCCTACTATGGATGTGGCTCAGTTGGTAGAATGCTGGCAAAACATTCTGGAGGTTCTAGGCTGAATCCCTGAACTGCATAAACCAGTGTGTGGGCACACAGCACTGTAATCTATACACTCCAGAGGTGGAAGCAGGGAGATCAGGAGTTTAAGGCCAGTTCCTGGCCAACCCTAGTTACATGATAGTCTATCTTAAAATGTCAACAACAACAAAAGGAAAGTACTGATGAAAAGAGAACAAATAACAGATAGTGGGTTTATTTGTTCAATTAATTTAAAACATAAACACTATTTCTCTTTTTTACCTACCACAAAAGCAAATCAAACAACAAAAATCTTCCAACCAAGTAAATAAATGAAACAAACAAGCAATCAGCAACAACAAACCCCATGAAATTCATTTTGCTTTGGCCAACTGCTCCTGTGCATAGCGCCTTGCCTTTGAGTGTGGTTGATATATTCAATGACACTCCATTGGAGAAAACTGATTTTTCCCAGTTGGTTAAGGGTGGGACCCCATGTCTACTTCCCAGCTCTCAGTACTAAAATCCTAACTGGCTTGAACCAGTGTAGATTGTGAAGAGAAAATAGCATCAATAAAAACCACACATAAGCACTAAAGTGAGAGTTCCAGACACTAAGCACCAGCACAGGCCCCGGCACAGGCCCGGTACAGGCCCCAGCACAGGCTCTGGCACTTTACTCCTTATAAGCACTACAGAACCAGATAGTACTACCCCATTCCCTGAGAAAGCTAGGAAGAAAAAAAAAAAGAGTTAAGTGCACTAAAACATGTACATGAAAATAAATCTAGATTTGTCTATCTCAGCATGCTTCTCTACCTGTAACAAAAGGCAGATACTGACTAAGCTGTGGGGTACAAGGGACCAGAGGCAGGTATGCCACTGTCAGGTCAGGGAAGAATTCCCAGAGACTAAGAAGACTGGAGTTGCATCTGAAGGACAGAAAGCTATGCTTAAGAAGAGAAAAAAAGAAGGGGGCCTGGAGAGATGGCTCACTGGCTAAGAGCACTGGCTGCTCATCCAGAAGACCTGAGTTCAGTTCCCAGCACCCACATGACATCTGTGACTGCAGTCACAGGGGATCTGATACTGGTGAATGTGGTGCAGAAACACCTGCAGAAAGAACACCCTCCAACATAAAAAGAAATAATTAAAAAAAAGAGAAAAGAAGGGACAGACATTTTAGGTGTAGGAAAAAGAAAAAAACAAAAACAAAAACAAAAACACCAAAGCTGGGAGTAGGCCATCAAAGGAGAAATCTGACATATTCAAAGGAACCATCAGAGCTAGGTTTGATTAGAATTCATGCATTTGTTGGGTAGGAGACGGCATCTTGGGAGTTTAATAAGTATTCGTGGGTTTGAATAATAGGAGATAAGGTGAAAAGGTTGGTGCAAATTATAGAAGGTCTTGAAAGCAAATCCTAAGAAAATACAATTAATCGACAAATAATATGGGCAAATGTTCAACCTCCCTACTAATAAAAGCAATGGAAATTGAAACAACATGGTCATTTCCCCTCACATTCTCTTACACGTGCCATTACAAAAAATAATTATAACCACCACTGGGAAGATTGTACATGATGGTGAATGTGTAAATTGATACAATCCCATTTAAAAGAGGATTGGCTATCAGTTTCATGAGATACTTATATTATTTAATCCAGTATTCTTACTTCTGATCATTTATTCAAAGAAAAAAATCTCAAAACATGGGCAAAGTTAAAAAAATTCACATTAGAATATTCCTTATACCATTTTTCTTTTTTTTAAAAAAAGATTTATTTATTATGTATACAGTATACAGAAGAGGGTACCAGATATCATCATAGATGGTTGTGAGCCACTATGTGGTTGCTGGGAATTGAACTCAGGACCTCTGGAAGAAGAGTCTCTTAACTCTTAACCTCTGAGCCATCTCTCCAGCCCCTCCTTATACCATTTTTCATAATGTGGACAAGTTAGATTGGCTGTAAATGCCCAATGATGACAGGCACCTAGGTTAAACAAAATGAAAATAGCCTTTTAAAAAGGTGAAGCAGGGAGCAATTAGAGGGTCATAAACCTTGGGGATTAGCAAAAGAAAGCTAAAGAAATGACAATTCCTATAGGAAGATCATATGGAAAACTATTTCTCTTTCTTTTTTAAAAAATATTTATTTATTATGTATACAATGTACAGAAGAAGGTACCAGATGTCATTATAGATGGTTGTGAGCCACCATGTGGTTGCTGGGAATTGAACTCAGGACCTTTGGAAGAACAGTCAGTGCTCTTAACCTCTGAGCCACCTCTCCATCCTGGAAAATTATTTTTCAAGATCCATTTCTTTAAAATATCTGACAATCACAAACAGAAGCCAAAGACAAGTAGTATGTAGAGTCCTAGAACTTACATGCAGGTGACGTAAATGAAAGAAGGGTTATATATTAAAACACTTCACATATATACACTACACTGAATTATTTTTAAAACTAGGAGGAAAAAGTATTTAACAGTAAACTATTTGCAAGGTATGATGGTGCAAGCCTGTAATCTCTGTACTCAGGAGGGGAAGTCAATAGCATCAAGAGTTCAAGGTCACTTTTGGCTATACAGGAAGTTTAAAGCCAGCCTAGGCTACAAGTGCTCTGTGGTGATATACTGCATATTTAATAAAATGTGTATGAGATATCAGAGGACAGAATCACCCACAGCCAAGCCATGAAGGTCAGCAAGTGGAATCCCACTCCTTTAATACCCTTACTCAAGAGACCTAACAGCCAGGCAGTGGTAGCTCACACCTTTAATCCTAGAGCTCTGGGAGAGTTGAATCAGGAAGTAAAATAGCTGGGAAAGGAAAAAAAAAAAAAAAAAATTCTGGAGTAGGCTATTCTTCCTGAGTCAGGCAGAGGACCCTGAAGATAAAACCTACCCTCTTCGGCCTGAGAAGTTGGCTGGGCGAGAACTGGCTGTGATTTGTTTCCTCTCTGATATTCCAGATTTTCTCCAATATTTGGCTCCAGAGGTTTATTATAATACCAAATATAATTTGTGCAATATCTGGCAGTCAACATGAGACACAAACCCATGGCCCTGAGATTAAGAGTCTCATGTTCTACCAACTGAGCACACCATTTGTCCCAGCACTGGGGAGGCAGAGGCAGGAAGATCTCTGTGAGTTCTAGGCCAGCCTGGGTTACAAAGCAAGTTCCAGGACAGCTAAGACTGTTACACAGAAAACCCTGCCTTGAAAAAAATCAAACCAAACCAAAACAAAAATAGCTAAAGAGATGGCTCTGTCCTCTGACATTCCAGGCAAATTTTATTAAATATACAATGTATCACCACAGAGCCCACTTCTCAAAAAAAAAAAAAAAAAAAAAAAAAAAATTACACACACACAAAGAAAAACAAAACAAAACCAAAAACGCATAAATTGCTCATTATAAAGAATTTTCTTCAGCACTCATGAAAAGGTAAAGTTCAGGGGGCTGGAGAGATGGCTCAGCGGTTGAGAGCGCCGTCTGCTCTTCCCGAGGACCCGGGTTCGATTCCCAGCACCCACATGGCAGCTAACAGCTGTCTGTAGTTCCAGTTCCAGGCAAACACCACGGCAAATAAAGAAATAAAGTTTAAAAAAAAAAAAAGAAAAGGTAAAGTTCATGATGCTGGTAAAAAATGCTTTTAAACTGGAAAAATGGCTTGGGTTAAAAGCTCCTTGCCATGTATGCCCAAACTCCCAAGTTCCATTCTCAGAATCCACAATGGAAAGAGAGAAGCAAACTCCTCCAGATTTGCAGGAAACAAGAATATTGTTAACATCATTTAGTACTCCCCAAAAGAGAATACAGATACCAATAATTATAGATAGTCTCTGACCATAAAAAACACAACCAAAGATTCAAGGACACAGTTCAGCTGTAGACTGATTGCCCAGCATACTCCATGCCCTGGATTGGATCCACAGCCACCACACTCATCATACCTCCCTTTAAAAAGAAATATGTATCAAAACTCACGGTGTCTCTCTAAAAAGTAGCAAAATCTCTTGAAAGCTGGCTGAGCAGGGACTACTTCTTTCATACCCAGTTTACATACAGCATGTGCATCATAAAAAGAATACTCAAGAATCATTAGATGCTTGCCTCTTGGGTTATCCTAAAGCAAGAATATAACTTGATTCCTAATTACTGATCATCTCCTCTTTCTTAAAACAAAACTACCTTCATTTGCTTATCTCTTCCTTAATCACTTTGCCTAGAGTTTTGTTTGGGTTTGTTTCTTTCTTTCTTTTTTTTTTTTTTTTTTTGCAAGCACATTTTATGTTACCCAAGAACAAGTTGTTCTGGTATTTTCCTTGGGCCTAGCACTAAGTTCATCACACAGTTGATGCTTTTTCACACATATTCATTGATAGTGTCAGACCATGTAAACAAAATTACTGCAGATCAAGGCAAACTGCTACCTTTAAACATTTATAATGAACAACATCACAACATACACAGAGCTCTGAAAATCATTTAATTTCAATTGAATGGGAATAGGGACAAAAAGGAGTTTTCAGAAAAAGGAACACCACAGAAAAGGCAATGAATTCCAAAGAATTCAATTTTCCTGAGTAAACCAACCAGCTTGGCAGTATGTAAGAACAGTTTTGAAGGCAGCAAGGGAAACAGGAAGGATAAAAAGAAATATTTAAAAACGGTCAGTCGGTCTTTGGGAAGGTGATGTTTTTCTCACATAACAAGTGAAAAACATTTCCTAAGAACATTCATATTATAAAATGGTGGTATTGCAGGCACTACTGAACCAGAGTATCTTTATAAAAAAGTCAAACCCAATAGTGATGGTTGGTGTCAATGGCAAGATGACAGGATCTAGAATTGCTGAGGATCCAGGCCAAGCCCTAGGGCATGTCTAGGGGTAGGGTAATCTTGGTTATACTGATTACCACGAGAAGACTTATCTGTTCCCTGGTGGCACCCTCAACTGTGTAAAAGAAGGAAGACTGAACAACACAACTTCAGCTCTTTGCTTCCTGATTGGGGATACAGCACCAGCAGCTCAGCAGCCCCATCAGACTCCTGCTATCTTAAACTATGAACTAAAATAAACACTTGTCCCTTAAGCTGCTTTCATCAGAGCATTTAATCACAACAACAGGAAAAGACACCAGGTAAGTAAGCAAATGGGAAAGCACCATTCAAAACACTCTTATGTCTCAGAAGCACTGTCACTTAAGAGAAAGCTGAAAGCGTAAGGGAAATAAAGACGATGGATTTTTACTTTGTTTTCTGTTTTGGTGTAAACACTGCACTTTCTGTCTGTACAGACTTGACACTGTTTTTTTACCTCATCACTTCACTTCCAATCTTAAATCTAGGAGCTAGTACCAATGCTGCTCAGCACTTCTTCTTTATGCTGGAGGATAAGGACATCAATAAGGATCAGTAGTACACAAATGAGGAAGAGATGGAAAAAGGAAAGGTTCTGAAGAATGTAAGCTTCAAGACTGAGTAAGTGTTCCTTGTACAGTGGGGTTAAAGTGAGGAAACACAGCACAGGGCATACAAAGAGACCCTATGACGGAAGCAAAGTCCAGAGTCCTTACTTAGCCTTCCCCTTGTCTACTGTAAGCATTAGGAGTCAGTCCTGGCTGAGTCATAGACCCTCTACTTTCCTTAGACCCAGATCATATTTTACAAGGGTTTGAACCCCCTTTCCCTTTCTGTGCTTAGAGCCTTGAGTGAGGAATGAAGGGAAAAAAATATTGGATAATTGGACACTAATTCCACAGAAATGAAACCACAAGCACAGGAGGGTCTGGACTATGATGGGAGTTGGTAAAGGGACTCAAATGAATAAAAACTCTATGTATCTGAGTCTGTTCAGAACCTCAGAAGTCATAGAAATAAATAGGCAAAGACGATGGTGTCCTAAGAGTAAAATAAGATGTCACAGAATCGCGTTCAGAGTGAAAAATTCTAGGCCTCCAAAATTAATTAACTAGATCAGACCCATCCAATGAAGCTAATCTGATCCTGTCTTCTGTTAAACCCAGATGGTTTATCCTGACCCAAACAGCTCCATGCTCCACTTCTATAGAATCAATTTGTACAGAACAAAACACTTGAGCATTTAGAGGAAAAAACACAGAAAAACTTGGCTAACAGAAAAAGGGAGATTATTCAGAACAAATGGCCTAACTGGAGCTCAGAGGCCCAAAAAAGTGAGACTAAAATACCACAATCAATTCAAACAGAATGGGGACTTGGGATCCAGAAATAAAAAGAAATCAAGTACCAATTCCAATAAACTTAGATTAATTTGATTTCAGACAGTTTTATCTTTCAATAAGAGAATAAACATTGTAACATCTGGGACAAATTCCTAAAAGAATCAGAATTTGCAATTAGCTTTAACAGATCAGCTATTATCTCCCTTCCTATTCTATTGCTATGCTAAGATGCCAGAATCCAGGGAACTTGTAGAAAAACAGTTTATTAGAGACTTACAGAGGATGAGCCCACCACCATCAGGGCAGCAGGAAGATATGGCACTAGAACAATAGCTGAGAGGTTACAGCCTGATCCACCAGCATGAGGCTGAGAGAGAGAGAAAGCTAAGAATGACATGAGCCTTTGAAACATCAGAGCCCATCTCCAGTGACACACCTCCTCCGACAAGGCCACACCTCTGCATCCTTTTTAAACTCTTGCATCAACTAGGGACCAACATTAAAATATATGAACCTATGAGGGTCTTTCTCATTTAAACTACCATAGCTATGATGTTAGGAGACATTTCATTTTGCAGAATAGCATGTTCAGTCTTAGAAAGTGATTGTATTGTACACAGACTCTCTATTTTAATGTTCTTAAAAACATTGTTCATCTGAAAACATTTACACTTTGTTTCTGGAAATTAACTATAGGATAGACGTACTTTGTCCCTCAAAGGTACATATCCTCGCCCTGGACATAACACTTCAGACATGATGGAGGTTGCAGGAGATTCCACAATCACAAACAGACTATGCTGTCTTGAAGGATGAACCACATCCCAGCAGGATAGGTTGTTGTACAGCAAGGCCACTCATTTACTTGAAGAATGGACCACAATAGGCTGCTATGCAGCAAGGCTGCCTGTTTATTTGGCCCTGTTCTATATAGTTATTTTCCTTTCTGTTTCTCTACTATATTGCAAATATAGCCAGAGAGACATCTCTAGATGCCAGGACCATATTATTTTGACCACTTCCACCATGAGAATCATGAGCCAAACTTTATATATTACCTAGCATTAGGTAGTCTGATAGAGCAATACAATATGGACTAAGACTAGGTGACAGATGATTACAAAAATGATGTATATAAAACCATAGTAACTACAAAAACAGTAGTACCACTTCATATCTTTTTATAAGTAGAAAAATAGAAAGGGAATATAAACTTTTCTATTAGAATAAAATGAAATACTGCATATATTATCTTAAATATTGAAGTCACCATTCCTTTTCTTCCCCTTGAGACAGGGTTTTTGTATGTAACAGCCTTGGTTGTCCTGAAACTCACTCTGTAGACCAGGCTGGCCTCAGACTCACAAAGATCTGCCTGCTTCTGCCTCCTGAGTGCTGGGATTAAAGGCATATGCCATCACCATTTGGCCTTAAAATCACTATTCTTTATAAAGACAATTTCAAAGCTTTTGAAATGGCTTAGAACAGCAGTTCTCAACCATGGGTCATGATCTTTGGGGGGTCTAATGATTCTTTCCAAGGGATTGCCTAAGAAGTATCAGATATTTACACTGCACTCCATAATCATAGCAAAATTATAGTTAAGAAATTGCAATGGTAATAATTTTATGGTTGGGGGTTACCACACCATGAGAAACTGTATTAATGAGTCAAAGCATTAGGAAAGTTGAGAACTATTGGCCAAAAAGAATGTAGTATTAGACATCCTTAATTGTTAAACATTCATTCCCCCACCTCATCATTCCTATTAAATACACACACACACACACACACACACACACACACACACACACACACACACACACACATATATATATTTCAAACCTGGTCAGTATTCTTCCCTAGACCTGTCTGCTCCCTCTTCTCTTTCTCGCATCTGCACAAACCAAAAACCGAGACTGGGAAAATGCAATGGATCTCCTGATAAAAATGGCTGGATTCTAATATAAAATATGAAGCTCTTTCTTTCAAAGAAGTACTTTAATTTCTATGGAGGTTTATAAAGTCTATAGTCATGAGGTGTTTAAGATTCGTAATTACTGACCATTGACCATACTTATGAGACTATGTTAAATTTAACCTAACAACTTGGGATAATTTACAGTACATTTAACTACAACTTGAACTAAGTATTTCTCAAGAGACAATATAACCACAGCATTCTTACAAAGGAAAACACTTAATTGGGGCTGTCTTACAGTTTAGAGGTTTAGTCTATTGTTATCATGGTAGGTAGCATGGTAGATTGCAGACAGACATGGTGCTGGAGAAGGAGCCCAGAGTTCTAAGTAGTAAGAAGAGAGTGACACTGGGCCTGGCTTGAGCTTCTGAAACCTCAATGCCCAGCCCCCCAGCGACACATTTCCTCCAGCAAGGCCATAATGCCAAATAATGACACTGTACATGCGCCTATAGAGGCCATTGTCATTCAAATAACCATATTTTCATATGGTGATGTGCACAGTATCAAAAATAAACCTTCTACTCGCTTTAATTAGTTTCTTTACAGTATCACTCAAACCATGTCTGTTGCAACACAGATGGTAGATGTTCTTTGAAACACTGAAAGAAATCCAAGGTCAAACAAATAATTTATAGCAATACTACATGTTATAGCCCACTCTTGAAGATTCGCAAACAATTATAGCACTTAAATGTCCTATTATAAACTTTTATTTAATGCTTTATTCTTATTTTGTAAAAAAAGACAAAAAGAAAAACAAAACAAAAAATTTTACTATGTACCTTTTAAACTCTTGGGGAAAAAGTCCTTATTAAAATATAACATATAGGGCTGGAGAGATGGCTTAGAGGTTAAGAGCACTGACTGTTCTTCCAGAGGTCCTGAGTTCAATTCCCAGCAACCACTTGGTGGCTCACAGCCATCTATAAGGACATCTAGTACCGTCTACTATAAACATAATAAACAAATGATCTTTAAAATATAATTAGCACAGATGCTGGTAAATTCAGGAATGGCGAAAGGAATGAATGCTACAAGTATCACACTAAACTGGCTGGATTTGCAACTCATGAGCAAACCGTCTAAGGAGCCTTACATTGTGTTCTCTAGTTCACAGGCCAGTGACACTGAATTCGCTCATTTCTCAATGATTCAAAAAGAGAAGATGATTTTGTCATGGAATCCTCAGATACAAGAACTTCTAAACAATTCCTAATGCTGTATAAAATTCAAAAACAAGCCTTACTATGCTTGCTCATAAGCCAAATAGCCTATCTCAAACAGGTGGCCAACCAATCCTTTTCTAGATGTGGATGATGAAAATATACATCATGCCCTTTCTGTCCTAGGCTGTCTTGTCATTGGTCCTCAGATATTTACTACATTTGTTCACCCTCCATCCTTATGTGTACCATACCACTATATACCATGTAATACCACAAGCAATCCCCTCTTCTCTATATATTCAAGAGTTACCTCTTCTCTCAAGTTCAGAACAAAGCTGAACTGCTACTTGGGATGACCTCATCTCCACTGCTCTGTATCCCTGACAATCAACACTACATAGTCTGATAATCCTATTTATTGAACAAGTTCAAAGTTGGTCATATCTTTCACTAAACAATAAAAATCCTGAAAATCCAAGACTATGGCTTCAACAACTTTCATACACACTAGAGTGTCAAGACATTTAGAAAGGACTCAATGAAAATTTTTGCTAATTACATTTTAAAAGTCCAGTGTGTAACAACTGGTTCTAACAAGTATCCAACAACTATTCTTAGAATTCCAAACTATTCAGCATTAAAAAAATAATGTCAAGGACTAAGTTTTGAATAAAAGAGAAATACTATCCATATTTGAACAAAACTGCTCCCTCTGTCTTTAACCTCTCTGACTTCATTTGCAGTATTGCTCCACAGGTGGAGAGCAGACAGCAAGCACTGTTTGTAAACTCCTTGATAAATGAATACTTTATCTCATGCTCCTGGAAGCAATGCTGAAGTCTCAAATTACGTAATCTTGGTATTACATTATGTTAGTCTGGCTCATATAAAATTTAAGCTACAAAAATACCAAAGCTAAGAAAAAACATTTACTCATGCTTTTCTAGTATGCAAAAAGAGGATGCATGCAATGCCCAAATTCCACAGAACATGCTTGAACAAAAACAACAATGCCTTGGTTATTAAGGCAATGCCTGAAGCAGTACTTAAGAACCAAGATTACTGGGTCCATGCAAGAGGCAATGTTTAAGAACACAATCACTAATTTCCATTTAAGTTCATGAACATATTACTTCTCTGCATATACACTTGCATGCCAGCAGAGGGCCTCAGATCCCGTTATAGGTAACCGTGAGCCACCATGTGGTTAGTAGGAATTGAACTCAGGACCTCTGGAAGAACTATCAATGCTCTTAACCACTGAGCCATCTCAACATATTACTTCTCAAGAATTGTTTGTTTTGTTTTGTAAAACTTAGCTGGTTTTCTTACCTAAAATTGAAGAACCCAATGAAGAGAAACTTGAAACACAAGCTCTTCAACGGGCCAAAGTGTCCGTGTAGACTTAACTTTTCTTGTAAGAAGTACTCAACAAGGACAACACAAGATATGGATTTATTTCTCAGTCTCTAAAGATACTTATTTATCTTCTCTGACCAAAAAAATGAAACTGAATGAACTTCAAATGTCTGTGGGAAATGAATGCATGATAACTCCAAATCAAAACACGAGGCTCTTAATTTTAAATCATTGTTTAAAATCCTATGACAAGTGTCTTCATTCTACATGAGAATCACTGAATCCAATTTCATTTTATTGTTACTAATAGACTAATCTGCAATTTTAAAAATGTTGTAGTCAAGCTTAATGTGAGCTAAAAGTAACCACTAAATTTTATTACCAATGCTACTTGTGATGTTAAGCAAACCACTTTACTTTTCTGTATCTCAATTTTCACATCTGCAAAGTGTGAATGGAACCAACCCCTTCTTAGGTTCTCCTTAGGATAAAACCAAGCAATAATGATTGTTATTAGTTTGACTTTAATTAAAGACATGAATGAAAAACATAGCGTGAGCTCTGAAAAATATTTAGTTAAGTCTAAAAAAATCACATTACAGGAAAGAATTTTTATAAGCCCCTAAATTCCCATTCCATAGCACTAAACTATTATCAAATATAAAAGTTTTATAGCGTTAACTGTAGAATGTCTGAATGGAAACTTTCACACCTTACTGGGGCAACTTAAACTGAAAACCAAGACTTGTTTCCCTCGTGGTTCTGAAAGAAGACACTGTAATGCTTGAAGCCTGTCCTTCTTTCACTTCTCAGGGTGCGAACAACAGAGAGCTTAGAGAGGATACATAACATCCACTACGTCAACAAGAATACAGTGCACATGACTCCCCTTCCATCATTTCAGAGATGAGAGATTGCCAGTTGACCATCAGACAATGGAAAAGAATCTCCACAGTTTGACAATGTAAAATTTAAAGCCAGACAACATATGACTTTCTATGAATGAAGACTCATGTTAGTGGAGAGCAACTGCAATGAGTCTTGCACTCCAGTCCTGCCACATCCCTCCTAGGTGTGTAACAGCAGGCAAATGACTGAATTGGAAAAGGTGAAATCATCTACCTAATACCAGGCTCTCATGAATGCTAACGTGGCTATATCAAAAGGCCTAGCATGTGCAAGCATGTAATGGAAGTCGGCACCAAGGAAATGTCATCTCTTCTCAGAACATCCTCTACCCTTCCAGAGACACTCTACCATGGCAGCTGTATAGCTTGTTCTTTAGGGCATGGAATGTTTGTTTGTTTGCCTGTGTAAGCATGATGGGGAGGGGCAGGGCCATGTGTGGCATTCAGGGGACAGCTCTGTAGTCAGTCTTTCCTTCTGGCTTCATTATGGGTTCAAGAGACAAAATTTAGGTTTTCAAGCTTATGCGACCCATAACCTTACCTGTGGTGACACCCTGACATCTCCCTTCCTTCCTCTCCCCGATTTAGACAAAATGTCCTATCAGCAAGGCTGGCTTCTAGCTCTTAAAGATGAACATGTGCTTCCACCTTCTTGCCTCTAAGTGGACACAGGGACCTGTGCACACTACTTAGGCCCCCTAAGGACTGAGCTCCATCTTTAGCTAGGACATGGACTGCTTCTGATCCTGTCTGCATCCTACTAGCCAGCCCACAGTAAGAACACAATACATGCTCCTTTAGTGGGAAAGTGGGAATTCTTTTGGTCTATAAGATGCTGATATAATCCTGGTCACTGTCAAAGAAAAATCTGGGTTTCAGTTTGGCCACGTAAGTACTTGCTGCAAAAGGCACTGCACAGTTCAAATCAAGTGAGTCACTCTGAATTCTAATTATATTTTCAGAAACACAAAACCCACACATCCTACAGCTCTCATTTTTAGTTTGGAGAATCCAATTCTTTCCACAACAATGGAATGGGTAACCACAGAAGCTTGTGGAATTTATTTTCCTAGAAAACATGAAAACCAGTAGAAAAGTCGTTCTGTCTGTAAAGTGCTTCACAGCCTCCTGTAAGCAGGGCGGGGGCTTAGGGCAGATGCTGACAGGCCTGTGCACCAAAACAGTAAGACACATAACTAAAACGGTTCTGTCATTTACAGCCTAGAAAGTACACTCATTGTAACAGTTCCACACAGTCACTGAAAATCATTTTACTTGAATCTAATAATGCTTTTGCAGATACATTTTCTTCTTAAATTGAACAAAATCTTCCTATACTGTTCCTTTAGATGTGAATTTCTCTTCGACAAGACAGAAAAAGTCTGTACATAGTAGCCAACAGAAAAGCAAGTGTTCTCCATTTTAGATTAACTTTCTCTCATGTATCCCAAGTCTACTCACCTATATGCTTTTAAAGAAAGTACCACTGCTCAAATATCTCACTCAGTTTTCCCATTTATCAATATCTAGAAAGTCTACTATCTGCATCATGTGCAAGCCATTACGGTATAGTGTTTTCTATTTCACTTGATTCTCAAATATGGATCCTTGTCTCCCCAGCTGACTGTGAGCTCCTTGATTATGGGCAGGTGCCAGACCCACAATGCTCCTCTTCCTGTTCATACTGGAGTGAGCCACAGGAGGTACTTGCTATGAGCTCAATACTAAAACAGCAAAATGCAAAAGCCACCCTAATTTACTGTTACTCTACACTTGAGCACATGGATGTCATCTAGCCAAAAAATAAAGCTTTTCAGATTGTTCCATACTGACTGGTCATAGAATCTGAAGCTGCCTACTATGTTAATTCACATAGGGATTAAATTAGGGAAAGAACCAAATGCCACATATATTTTGATCTTGCTGTAAGGAGAGGAATCATCACAGCAAAGCCCTCCATGCAGATGGAAAGCACAACATAGCCTGCAGATCACAGACTCTCTCAGTCTGTCAGGCCACAATATAAGTTTGTTAGACAACAAGAAACACAAAGAAAAAGAGTTTTTAAAAATCCTAATATAATAATATTATTTAAGAACATACAAGCAGGGGGCTAGAGAAATGGCTCAGTGATTAAGAGGATTGGTTGCTCATCCAGAGGACCTGGATTCAATTATCAGTACCCACATGGCAGCTCACAATCATCTGTAAGTTCAATTCAAGAGGACCTGACGCCCTCTTCTGGCCTCCATGGGTAATGCATGCACACGTTGCACAGACAAACACGCAGGTGTTTGTTTACCCATACACATAAAAATAAATTTAAAGACTCCTAGCCACTCATTCCAGGGTAATGAAATTCTGTAACCATAACAAACACACACACACATACACATGCTCCTCACATCTTTATTTGTAACAGTCAAACAATACAAGATATCCTTCAGATGTATAGTTTAAAACATACAGACACATAAAACTTATTAATTCTTCATAATGCAACAAACATCTAAAAAAAGGCCAACTGGCTCAAAAGATCATGTTTTAATATATTTACAGAGATGTTTGGACACCCTGATCACTTCATGGATGAAAGTCATTTTTTTAAGCCTACTATGTGGCAGGTATTGGTCTATGCACTAGGAATGCAACACTTAACTAAGGTTGCAATTCTAGAAACTATGGAAAGCTCAAGCTCAATATTTTAGGGCCTCAGAGCTACTCCAAGAATCCTCATTTTACACAGGAGAAACTCGAGACACAGAGGTCGGCTAACTTGTTTCAGCAAATTATTGAGACCACCTAGGATAAAGGCAGGAGAAACCAGTTTTCTTACTCCTTTGTTCAGCATCAAAATTGGTATATATATTAAGCAAGTACGTTTGTGAGTCTTCTGCATGCAAGATAGTATGTGGGCACCAGATACACAAAGAATATTAAGATACTGACCCTGCACTTTTCTCAGAACTACCATCTAACAGCAAAAACTTGGGACAAGAAGAGATGACAGGAGCAGTGACAGAAGAAAAAAGCAATCCCGCTCTGAGCAGGACTACCAGTGCTGTGCTGACAGTAACCCCACGAGGACACCAGCCTCGGTCTTCTTCCTGGGATGACAATGAAGAAACTGAAGTGCAGAGTGAATAAAGGAGGCTATTAAGGTCATCTCCAGGGCAACAGAATACCTAGAAACCAAGTTGTTTACTCCAAAGACAGGATTTTCACAGCTGATGGAAAAGGCAGATGTTCTTTTCCTGTCAACTCAGGCTTGACCAATAGCACATATCTGCAGGTTTCTGGGCAGGACAGTGAAGTTGTGACTGCAAATGTTACCACCCTGAGAGATGTCATCAGGTGAGGTTAGCTATTTTATAGTCCCCAAAAACCAGAAAATGTACAAGTCATCACTTCCAGCATTCTTAAAGGGTCCCATATGCAAAAAAAAAAAAAAAAGGAAAAAGTCCTGCCCTTAGGGACACGGCATCTTAAGATCTTAAGAACAAGCAGATAAGTATTTCAACAAAAAGTAACATAACTAAATACAACACAAAAGCAGAAAACTCACTGCAAATTTGAGTCAATAAAGGATTTATGGGGCAAGTCCAAATTACAGCTGAGCTAGACCTTCTAGTCAGGAGAAAGCAGAAGCCCTTATAAGAACAGCACAGAGAAGCCTCTGATTAACAAAAGAAAGGCTCTTCCTAAAAGAGGTCATCGATATAAATAATCAATTTCCTACTTCCTTCATTTTACTTCTCAATTGTACTCAGAACCATTCTGAAACTACTCCACTTCCCCCTCTCTAAGTAAGTTGCCATTCAAGGAGAATGAATGAACAGCAGGTGTTTCCAGTGTATCTTTAGCACAATCATCAATGCCATGTGTATTCTACTCTTCTACCCTCTTTCAACTTAAATGAAATAAATATCGTCTTCTCCTACACACAGCAAAATTTACATGTAAAATCCAAAAATCGCTTCACCGCAACTGTAATGGAAAATCAATTTACTTTTGCTTTCCCAAAGTCTCACGTAGCCCAGGCTGGCCTCAGAGTAGCCATGTAGCCCAGGGTAACTTTCAACCCAAGATGTTCCTGCACCTACATCCTAAGTACAATGGTTACAGGTTTGTGCCCTTGAGCTCAGTTTATGTCACTGCTAACCACGGTTTTTAAGGAGACTGAATTATGTGAAACCATAGGACACTGAAAATTATTCATGTACCAAAGTACATGAAACCAGAGAAATAGCATCAATCACTTTAAGTTACTGAAGGAGCAGATTACTTATGAGAAACAAAAATTATAGCCATCTTCCAAACAAGCAATGTTTTATTTTAAAAATAAAACTCAGTTTTTAAAACAAAATAGAACTAGAGAGATGTTTCAGCAATTAAAAGCAGTTGCAGCTTAATTGTGTAGATCAGAGTTCAGATCCCATCAGGTGGCTCACAAACACCTGAAACTCAGCTGCAATGGATCTGCCGCCTTCTGTGGTGTCTGTGGGCACTGCACATACATATACACACAGTCATAGATAGATAAATACGAATAAATTTAAAAATAAAATATAATAGTCTAGCATTTTCATCAAATTCTTGGGAAATTCATACCAGTTACCTTCCTTTTAAATATTTGGTGATTTTCACAGTGTGATAAATAACTATTTAAATTACAATCCAGAACTACCACATTGTTTCACTGATAGCATAGCACATTTCATGCCTTTTTTAAAAGGCCTGGTTTGTTCTGTAGCCCAGGCTAGCTTCAAGCCCATCATATGATCCCAAATTCACAATGCTCCTATATTGGCCACTCTAACTACAACATCATAGTGTCTAGTAAATACACTTATCAATTCCTACAAGAAAATAAATTCTGTAGGCAATTAGCCTAAAACAAAACTGGAGTATAGCAACCTTCTTAAGTGGGAGGAAAAATGGCCTGGATTTACATCTAGATTCTCAAGAAAAAGACCAACAAAATTGAATCCTGTATGATGTTAAAGGAGCAACTGAGCACGCAACCACAGTGACATCTAGTGCTGGCAACTGTAATCCCCTGGGCCAGCTTTAAACCCTCTAAGTGCTCAACAGCTCCCCAGTTAGAGCTCTTCTTCTTTAGAAACATACACAACTTGTTTATCACATTGAAATTGTTCATAATCAAAATGGTTTCCTAGGTCCAACAAAGATACCATATTGAGAGAAAACACCTCAGAGAGTAAATTCCAAGAAGACAAAAGTACTGTTTCTGTTAAGAGTCTCTAACTGCTCCACATACAAAGTACATTGACAAGGGAGTCAGGGACATGCACTGATCAGAATATGAATATGGCTACATTTCCACCTGAACAAGCCAAGGTAACATGCTGGACAGTATTTCAGGAATATTTGAAGAAGATAAAAAGGAAAAAGAAAAATCTCTGCCCATTGAGCTGAGGTCAGTCTAATTTCTGCCCTTCCAACTCTGCCAGGTTTCTGCTGCTTTCTAGACCTGCTTGATGGGGTGCTGACCTGTCCAGGGACTGGGGCATGGTCTATACTGCTGCAGTGTCTTCACAGGTGCAGGTCATGGTGAGCCTGGGAGTTCGGAAGTTACTCTGGCCTGGACAGTACTGTGGATTGAGCTTACCGGTTGGTTTTGGAAAGTTCGTCTTTTCCCCTTTTAACTCCAAAAATTCTCGTGATCAAGGAACTAAAGAGAAGTGTGGATGAATTTCTCACCTAATGTAAAAATAAGCATAAAATAAGAGTTAAGAAATACTCATGGTATGAAACCAGCATTAACAATGTTTTAACTAGTTGTTCAAAAACCATTACCTAAGTGGCAAAGTGAGGCTAAAGAAATTAAAGTCTGTGTTCATAAAATAAGGCAAATGAGAAAGAAACCCAACTTTCTGATAACCCACTCAATGACTACCCCTTAAACTGAACCAGCTGTATATCCCAACTGTATGCATACAATGTAGCTTTTTGTAATGTTATCAACTGTTTCATTATATAGTTGTATACTTCTAAAAACAAAGCACACTTTTCTTTCCCCACATCCTGTTGATAAACACTCCTTTTCTCTGTGAAAAATACTTGTGAGATTTAACTTTATAAAATCCACGTAATCAAGATAGCCAAGACATCAGTTAATACTCAAAATGTTTATTAATCTTACAATGCCAGTAACCTACTCAAGTAATTTTAACTATGAAATTATTTTATGATGACTGATTAACAAGCCTGTAATCCCAGCATTTGGGAGGCCAGAGCAGGAGAATCATGAACTGCAGGCCAGTCAGGATATACAATGAGACAGCCTCAGAAAGAAGCGGGAAAAAGCATGCTGCAGAGACGGCTCAGCAGTTAAAAGGGCTGGATGTTCTTGCAGAGGACCCATGCTCCGTTCCCAGAACCCACATGATGGCTTACAACCATACACAACTCCAGTTTGAGGAGATCCAATGCCCTCTTTTGACCTCCTCAGAAACCAGACATGCATATGGTACACTTACACGCACACAGGCAAAATACTCACATGGGAAAAGTAAACCAAATAAATAAAGTATAATTGTTTCTCTATGATACCATCAGAGCCTATGTTTTCTAAACAAAGCATGTTAAGATGTTTCAGAATCACGTAAAAACCTTGACTATCCTAACTTCATCAGCCTTCTTCCCTAATCTTGTCAAATCAATGTACACTGAATTATACCTGAATCCTGGGGAATATTCAGAATCAGAAATTAAAAACTACTATGACAGCATCTATATTCTGAGTGGCTAGGTATCATCATCAAAATACATGTTCACTAGTAATATAAGCTTAAAAGTCATCAAAACTAAGAATGTGGGACAACAAGACGGCTCTGCAGGTAAAAGCATCTGCCACCAAGCCCTACGACCTGACTTACATACTCGGGACCTATATGATAGAAGGAAAAAACTGACTCACACAAGTTATCTTGAAACTGACTGTCACATATGAACCATACATTTATACATGCATGAGTATGAGTGTAATAAATTTAAAAATAATAATGAAAAATTTGGAAAACAACTTTCTAAAACGATTGCAGTGATGGTCACAAACTCCAATGGCCAAGAAGAGTGACAACAAAGACATTAGTGCACTGTGTCTAGGGCCAGTCACCAGCCAACTTAGGCTGAGTGGCGGCCACAAGGGAATAGAAGGCCACTATTGCCAGATCTTCTGGTTTTTTCAAGAGAAGCCAGAAACCCTGATTTTGATGTGAAATCTCACTGTTTGGAAATGCTGGCAACAAATTAAAGAAAAGTGAGGACTCATCATGGAAGCCAAATAAAACACAGCAGTAGACTGCATCTGTCCTAACGGCCACCCACTGCAACCTCTCCTCTGGAAGTCCAAATGCCAACTCATCTACACTACCCTTGAAAATGAACTTTATGGATATATGAGCAACATTCACAGCATAACCCCCAAACTGAGCAGAGATATACCTATATTTAATCAATAGTCAGCAAACAACAGAACCTGTCATGGCCCTGATTAATGCCTGCAACCATCAATTCGTCATCTTGTTCCATCAGCACTGCTGTCTCTGCCCAGCTCAGATCTGGGTTGTCTCAATATCTACAATGCCCTTTAAAATATATACACATGTATGTATATATATATTCTAATGGTGGTTTTGATGTGTGTTCCCCTAATAACAAAATGCTTTTCCTAAGACAACCCATTATTTTGGAAGCTAATTTTTAAAATATAGTGATAATTTTGGAAAAGAAATTTGAACACAGTTACCCTGCATGGAAAAACAGTGCTTCTTCCATAATATATGAGTTATTAAGATCTCAGTGCCAGGCATGGGATATCTTCCTATGTGCTGTTGGTTAGGGAGGTCCTGGAAGTCCCCGAAACAACAAAGGCTAGTTTGGCTGTCCATCAGAACTAGATGATAAGACTACTACTAAAGATACAACTGTTCTGCTTCTAGGTCAGCATTACTAATCATTTTGGAAATGCAAATCAAAACCAGAATGGGGTGGTCTGGAGACAGGTCAGACCTTATAAGAGCTCTTCCAGCAGATGGGTTCAGTTCCCATCTTCCCACTCAGTGGGAAGTATAACCCACTTCTGGGGAATCCAATTCCCTTTTCTGACCTCCACAGGCATCAGGCATGTTATGTGGCACACATACATCTACACGTGCAGGCAAAACACTAAAACACATTAAAAAAAAAAAAAAGTAAGTCTGAAGATTTTTTTTTTTTTTCTTCAAAAACCAGAACAGAATTGTATTTCAGACTTACTAGGATGGGCTAGCATTATATAAGAGGAAAATAATAAATGCTGGTGGTGATGCAGGGAAAAAATGGAGCTCCTATGTATGGCTGGTGTGGATGTAAATGGTTCTGCCACTGTAGGAAACAGGTTCTTAAACTGTGAAGCAGAATTACTATATGATAGACCCAAACAACTGAGAACAGGGATTCAGAGAACTGGTATATAAGTATTTATTGCTGCATCATTCATAATTAAAAACTTGAGAACAGTCTCAAGATATACCATCTTATCAATAGAATCAGGTAAAATGGTACACTGCTATACTGGAATATTCTTCAACCTCAGAAAGTACTGAAAATTCTGATCCACGTTACAACATACTTGAAACACACCAAATGTAAAGGGACAGATATTTTATGATTCCACTTATTTGATGTGTTAGAACAGACAAAGCCACAGAGAAGACAGGAGAGCAGCAGGTACAAGTGACGAGAAAAGAAAAGATGAGGAGTCACTGAGTGGGTAAAGGCTCTTCTGTTGTGATGAAAAGTTCAGAAAATATGCAACAGTGGAAAACCAGTGTACTTGCTGCCACAGTGTCACGTACACTTCAAAACGGCTGAAGTGGCACATTATAAAAAATGATAATGGACCATTTAAAGAAAAAAATAACAACCTACTCTATGGTGTTGTTATACATAACAACCCGTATATAGTGTTGAGTCACTATATACAGCAAAGAAAAATGTAAAACAGTAACAGCCCAAAGACTAAGATAACTAGAAGAAGCACACTATTAGTAAGCACTTATACTTTATAAGGCGCAAGACACAAATGCCAAAGCAACCTCAAAATAAAATCATTATTAATACTAATTCAACAAAGCAGATTGAATTTGTGATAGTTGAACAAAATGGCCCTGATAGGCCCATAGGGAGTGGCACTATTAGGAGATATGGTCTTGTTGGGATAGGTAGAGCCTTGTTGAAGAAGTGTGTCACTGCAGAGGTGGGCTTTGAGGTCTCCTATGCTCAAGCTACACTCTGTGTGACTCACTGTTTCCTCTACTGCCTGTAGATCAAGATTAGAACCCTCAGCTCCTTCACTAGAACCACGTCTGCCTGCACACTGCCTTGCTTCTTACCAAGAGGATAATGGACTAAACCTCTAAATTGTAAGTCAGTCCCAATTAAATTTTTTCCCTTATAAGAGTTGCTACTGTCATGGTGCCTCTTCACAGCAATAGAAACCCAACTAATACAGAATCATAAAATAAAGGAACAAAATGTAATCTGACCAAACAACTTATCCCCTGAAGAAATGAGTTGATAAAATGCAGCATACATATTTAGTCATCAGGGAAGTCAGCTTATCAAAAGCACAATTAACTCAATGGGCACAGATAGCAAGAACACTCACGGCCCAGACAGGGGATGTGAAGCCCAGAACTGCAGCCTTAGCTCCATCAGCCACATAAGGGATAATGTTCTCTCCCAGACGTGTGTCTCTGAAGAGGGCTCTCAGAATATTTAAAGCATGAACCTAGAATGAGAAGTTCAGCATCTGGTGGATTTGAAACGATGGTAATTCTAAATCTGTTCACAAATAATCAGCAGTGGACAGTTCTCACATGAAATAGCACATTTAAGAGAATATACTTATGAACTAGAAATCTAGGTAAAGTTTATAAAATGAAGCAACACAATTAAAAAAGCTTCATCCACTAACATATGTAGAATTCTATACCTAGTAAATAAGAACAGTAAGTTCTTTCCAAAGATACATGGAATATTTATTTAATTTTTAAAAGTAATCCCAAACCTAACTACAAACAGCATCTCAATAAATACCCACTATTGCTATCTTGTAGGTTATGCTCTGATCCAGTGGAATTGGGTAGAAATATTGTTTTAATGCTTTTAAAATAAATACATTTTAAAAACTGTCAGCGAGCTGGTGTGATAACTCAGAGATTAAGAGCACTGGCTGTTCTTGCAGAGCACCCAGGCTCTGTACCTACAAGGCAGTCCACAACCACCTGTAACTGTAGTCCCACGGGATCTGACACCTGGTCTGAACTCCGTAAGAACCAGGAACATAACTGTACACATACATGTAGTCAAAACATGCATACATATAAAATAAATAATTATTAAAAATTGTAATCAATAATCAAAAATTTTATACTACACCAAGGCATCTAGACACTGACACTATACAATGAACTGATTCTTAAAAAACAAGCTGGGCGGTGGTGCCCAACACCTTCAATTCCAGCACTTGGGAGGCGGAGGCAGGCAGATCTCTGAGATTGAAGCCAAAAAACCAAAAAAACCCACTTTAGATGTACATCTTCAATGACCTTATTAAAAAATACTAAAACAAGCAAACAAATGTCCACTTAACATGTTAGAAAAACAATACTCAAAACAAAAATAAAATAAAGTTGTTTTAGACATCAAAAATACACCTAAGACCATTAAACCTTTGTGATAATGAAGACCAGACCCAAGCCTTGCACACATTAAGTAAAGTGCTAAGCCACTTAGCTACACCCTAAGAACAAAAGCTGACTTTTAAAATCAGATTTTTCTGATTTTAAAGAGAAAGAAGTCACAAATAAGCAATACTATTAATGCCAAAGAACTTCATTATTTGTCAAAGTTTGTGTCAACTCAGGTCTTTTTCAAAGTGGCCACTATAAAAAATTAAGTTGTGACTTTTCCCAGAAACTTCTCTTAATAGTAATTGGCCCCTATGTGTATGTTAAACACTATCTTTTCTCCCAGCTGGCCCATACTGTGGCCCATGGCACCTGATACCATCTATGACTTTAAACCAAATAAACTTACTTTTCTATAAACTTTAGCTCTGTTCCCTAACTGAGCATGGGCCTTCCACAGTAACATCTAACTAAAAAGTATTTCCCAAGGAAATCTAAAAGACAAGGCACACACATTATTTACTAACTAGTAATGGAGTATACAACTGTGAGGAATGTTTGACCCAATTGCATATACAGTGACTACAAGAAATTAAAACATTACTTAAAATTTAAATATAAACATAGTAAAAATAACACATCACATTTTAAAGAAAGATTCAACTGTGTAACGACAAAATGTACATCAACTCAAAGAGGCACACGTGAAATTCAAGTGTGACTATATACTCATTTTCAAATTTTTATATGCAATAGTAACATTATGAAATATCAAATGAATCAACAGAGTTTAAAAAGCATTCACTTTCCTCAATACATATCAACCAAAGCAAGTGTATTTTGTGGGTAGGAAAGACCAAAAAAGCAAAATGAGCACTAAACTTCCTAAACACTTCACATTCAGGAGTGCCACATCTTTAGCAGATACTTTTAAAAATAAATATGTAACAGAGACTTAACTTCTCTGCCCTATAGCAGCACATATGCATCTCCATCATTACCTGGGGAACTGTGCCCTTTGAGGAATCCTCAAACAAAGCTAAAGAGATCAGCTCTTTCATTGTTATTTTCAATAAATCCATTTTGCCTTTCTTTGGTTCAGATGCCAACAATGCCTGTGGGGGAAAAATACCAAAATCAACAGGCTTTGATTTGCATACACCTATTTGTCAGCTTTGGAAGCAATCTCCAAATTGAAAATTCCCTCTATAAAAACAAGACTCCTCGGGTAAGTTAATTAAGCCAGGCTGCTTTAACCAGGTAGTTTAACTTCTCTTCCTTGTTCATGTACAAAATTAGGTTAAGGTGAAATCATGTCAACTCCACAAACCCTTCTGTTTGCTTGTTGATTATATAAGTTGTAAGCGATAAGCAGCTGATGAATAAATGATAAGTCACTTTATAAGGACCAAAATTAGGTAAAATAGCAGGTATAAACAGGGCACTTTTAGAAACAAATTGATCAAATCAGACAATTTTCTTTACTTAAACAGTTACAAAAACACTGTGGATTAGATTTCTTCTAAAGGTTTTCAGGCCCCCTAGATATTGATCAACAATTGAATTCTTCACAGAAGAGTCTACTAAAAAGTATAATCACACCACAGCCTTTGAAACTCCACAGAATAAACAGAAGCACTATAAACTCCAAGGGATCTAGCACTTGGGTGTCAAAGGAGCCACTTACTTTGTGACTAGCATCCAATAAACAAAACAATGGGCTATTAGCCCACTTAGGCAACAGAATAAAGAAAAGTGAAGTTCTGACACATGTGACAACACAAGTGAATCCTGAAAATACATGCTAACTGAAAGAGGCTGGACATCAAAGACAAGACAGAACTTTATGATTCCACTTACATGAAATGTCCAGAAGAGACAAATACCCAGACAGCAGAGAGGGCTAGTGGGGGGCGGGCGTGTGGCTAGGAGATACTCTAAAATTAGACTGTGATAAGTTACCAAGCTCTGAGAATATACTGAAATCACTGTATTGTACACATTAAATGCATAAACTGTTGCCACAAGTGAATTATATCTCAACGAAGTTGTCAAGAAAAATCACTTCTGCTACATTTTTGAACTCTCCTCCTTCATATCCATATCTTGTAAAATGTAGCTACTGGCACCCTAGAGCCAAAGTTTGCAACTATTCTGCATCTTCTAAATCCATGACAAGCTGTGCAATAAGAATATACAAGACAAACATATAAACAGACTTGAAATAAATGCATCACAATATATGCTCAGAAAACATGCTTTACGAATGTTTAAAAAAACTGTTCAAATAAAGGATAAACTCATACACTAATGGAAGTTCTCACCACAGCTAGCTTTAAACTGAAGTTGTCAGCAGAACAAAGAACATTACTTTACTGGTACACCATCCTAAGAAAAATAGAACCCTCTTTGAGCAGATTTTTCTGATAATTAAAACTTTATTCCACTAAAATAAATAAGAAAGTTACACACTCAATTACTGAGAGGTGCTCTTCCAAGAAACATGACTCAACTGGCCTTGTCTCAAAGAACCATGCAAAACTATGGCAATGTTGCCTGGTGAGTCTGGGCTTAGGAAATGGACTTGGAGGTCACTCTACAGCACAAGGTGAATATCCTAGCTAGAATAAGCACATAGCACAAACACTGGAGAAGACCCTCAACACCTGACATTTGTCCTCAGAGAAGCAGGTCACATGAATACTATAGGTCAGAAGGTACTGCAGTAGGGAACTGGACCATCCTTAGCTAAACAGGAGGTAGAGGCAGGACTGCTGGACAGGAAGAGCTCTGAGAAGAAGGGAAGCCACCAGCTGGACATCGTAGGAAAAGGACATGCAGGAGGAGAGGGGAAAGCCACGAGCCACGTGACAGCATACAGATTAATAGAAATAAATTAATTTAAGTTAGAGGAGCTAGTTAGAAATAAGCCTAAACTAAGGCCAAGCTTTCATAGCTAATAAGAAGTCTCCATGTCATTATGTGGGATCTGGTGAGACAGAGAAAGACTCGTTACAAAAATGTGGCTCAGATCATGTAAAAAAGTTCATTTCTCAGGGTTACCTAGTGAGCTTAGTCAATCACTTCAGCAATTAGTGTGCCATGGGCATCAAACAGTCATGAAGAGACTAGGAATAAGAGAAAGAAATAACTGGAGAGATGGCTCAGCAGTTAAGAGCACTGGCTGCTTCTGGAGGAACTGGATTCAAATCCCAGCACCCACATGGCAGCTCACAACTGTCTGTAACTTCAAGTTCTGACACCCTCACACAGACATACATGCAGGCAACACCAATGCAAATAATATAAAAATAAGCAAATTACTGGGGGGGGGGGAGAAACTACAGGGAACTAAAAGAGGGCTACTTTATTTACTTTCACTGTGCTTATTACACTACCCAATTTGTGAGTTCTGTCTTACTATGAACAAGGATGGTATCTAATTTAGTACTGCCAGGGTATTGGTATTTATTCTTTGAGATAATGAAGCAACAGTCTCTTATTGTCTATCCTGTAGAAAGAAAATATTTATCCATCAACAGCACTATCAGTGTATAAAGATATGAGCAGGTTATTTTAAAGAGCCAATGTCCAGGGGCTGGAGAGATGGCTCAGCGGTTAAGAGCGCCGTCTGCTCTTCCAGAGGACCTGGGTTCGATTCCCAGCACCCACATGGCAGCTAACAACTGTCTGTAGTTCCAGTTCCAGGCAAACACCAAGGCAAATAAATAAATAAATAAATAAATAAATAAATAAATAAATAAAGTTAAAAAAAAAAAAGAGCCAATGTCCAGCATGTTATCTGTGCTCAGAAACTATATCCACATAAAGTCTCACATGAAAATGTGGTCAGGAGTCAGGTGGACTGGGCTTAAGTTTTAGCAAGTTTTATAGCCCGTGACCTTTGGCAAATCACTTCCTCAGTCCCCAGTCTCTTTACTAGGGATATAGTCATATGATAAATGTACCTACCTCATAGAGCTTAGGCAGGGTTCAAATGAAGCAAGAGATATGATATAACCACCACTAATTCTAGTTAGAACTACTATTAAGATTATGGTTTTCATGGTGGATATGTTACAGAAGGACTCAAATATGGATACTTCCTAAAAGTAAGCAATCATTGTGCCACTGTGACTTCTGACTACTGAATACACAGATGGAAATCTATACTACCTTCTGTTTATATTACAAGACTGACCTCCTGATCCAAGAACAGAACTGACACAGAACATACTGTCCACACACGAAAACAAAGTCACAGAGGAGACAGAGAGATGGCACAGCCAGTAAAGGTACTTGTCACCAAATGTTAACAACCGAAATTCAATCCCTGGGATTCACAGAATGAAAAGAGAGAATCAACTCCAGCAAGTTGTCTTCTGTTCTCTCCATGTGAACACAGCACATGTATGTCCGTGTACACATGCACACATAAATAGATAGATAGATAGATAGATAGATAGATAGATAGATGAAATCAAAGTTAAAAACAAAAAAGTTACAAATGCTATGGTAGTAAAAAGACAGAAACATCCTAATGCAGTATGTCTATTCACATATGAAGGAGACAATAGAGCTTCAAATCAGCAAGAGACCAGTGCAATGGTCTCAGCTGAGTACCTGTATGTAGAAAGGGACCCCAGCACTGCGCCTTGTTGCACAGAGTTTGGAAGAGGGATCACTGCTTTTAATTTCCTCCAAAACACTCCACAACCACTGCTCCGGCAGCTTTTGCAGACACACATTAGAGCACCTAAAAGGTACAAACAGGAAAATGTTTGAAATTATCAAGTCCTACAAGGTAAAAGTGCAATGATGTGCATTAATACTGTCAAGAATAATAAACATTTTATGTTGAGAAGACTAAAACTAAGAAGTGTCTTACTTATACTTTTCAATCTATTATTATATACTTATTCTAACAGTCACTCTCGACGACAGCCTGGTGACATCTGGAGTCACCCGAGAAACCAGCTCCTGGGCATGTCTGTGAAGGGTGGCCTGTGGTGAGGACGGACTTTCGAGGGAGGGTGAGTTCAGCAGAGGCATCAGCCTCTTCTAGCTAAGGACTCAGCCACTTCAAGCTCCCAATGCCTGGACTGCTCTGTGATGACTGCACTGGGAACCAAAATAAACCGTCTCTCTTAAGTAGTTTTGGGTTTTTAGTTTGTTTGTTTGGTTTGTTTTGTTTTGTTTTTTGAGGAATGTTTCATCCCAGCAGCAAAAAAGTAACTAATACCCCCTCTTTACTATGTGTCTTGGGACTTGAAGCCATTAAAGGTTCTACTTACTACAACTACTGTGTGTAAAGCATGATCTTATCTAAAAGTAAGCTTGATTCCACAGGCCTGCCACCATTCTCACAACAGTCTGAAGAAGGTGCACAAAGCTCAGACAGGATCCATACTGGAAGACTCAAGGTTTCCAACAAAAACATCATCAGAGTATAGTTGTCTGTCACTGATTTTTATCTATAGAGATTACAGTCAAAGTAAATAAATAAATTTAAACTTACATTTTAATAATTACTTTCATAGTACTTAAAATGTGGCTTCCCACAAATAATATTATTTTCAAATCTGTAGAGTATTAAGAATGAAATTTATCTGGGAAGAGGTAAAACATAGTAAATGCTTATTAGAACACTAGACTGTAATGATTTCCTCCTAGAATAGACTGAAATCCATCAGGGGATGTTCTTAAAATTGAGTATGTGCATTCGCGTGTACATGTACACAGAAACAGGAACACCGTGGCATGGGGTCAGAGTACAACTCTCTCTTGTACTTTGGGGGATCTGAGGACCAGCAGTCAAGTCAATGTTTAAGAGACTTGCTGGCCATTCTTCTTGGTCTACTGTGTTAGCATCAGCTGAAGCAGTAGCACATGCCATGGCAGGGAAACAAGCCCTGGAAACAAGCACTTAGACCTAAGGGGAGCAGCACTAGAGCTTAGGTGTGGGGCCCCAATGCACCAAGCAAAAGTGCTACTGCTAAGCTACATCCTCAATCCTTTTCTAGTTTTTGAGAAAAATATCTCAATAAGTTGCCCGTGCAGGCCTAGAATTTGGCAATCCTCTGACTCAGCCTTCCCAAGTAGGAATTAAAGACCAGAATTTGCTTAACTAAAATTAATACATTAAAATAAACAGATAATCAAGTTGGAAAAAAAAATGCTTTTACCCTTAGTAAAGGAAAACAATCACCAGAAAGCTGTATACCAGGAGTTATACCTTAGTCAAATATTTGGGATTTTTTTTCTTTAATCTCTTGTAAAACAGTGAACTTCTATTTCTGACTAAACATTCCAGACAGCAATTGAAATTTAGGTAAATGTCCCACATTGACTTAAATAAAGAACTAATATCATTTAAACTATGCCATTTTAAGCCTTGACATGATTGAAGCATTTCAATCTTAAATATCAGTCAAATCTCCCACACTCAGCAGACCAAGATTGTAATGATTTCCTCCTAGAATAGACTGAAATCCACCCGTACCCTTGCTTCTTCCCACCTACATCCCTCAGCCATTAAAACTAACTCCCAAAAGTTTAAAGCCCTGATTGGGGATATAGTTCAGTTGGCACAGAGTTTGCTTGGCACATTCAAGGCTCTAGGTTCAATGCCCAGTACTGAGTTTAAAAAAACCTGAATCAGGAGACTAAATAACAGCTAACGGCTTAATAACAAACTCTAATGTGACAGCCTTGTTCAGACACTGATCAGAACAAATAAGAATGACATTGCCAAATAATAGGAAAAAATTTATGCATGTTCTAGATAGAGCAGACACCAAGGACGCAACCACGGTGTTAAGGCATAAGGAAAAAGTGTCCATGATTTTAGAGACACACACAGAAAGGCTCGGAAGTAAAATTCATAAACCAAGATTAATGGTTTAATACTTCAACCACTACCATGCAAAGACACAAAGCATGTGTGGTAAATTCTGATTAACTGTTCAATCAGAGCAATGAACTAAAGGCAATTTGATCTTTTATTATCTACTTTTAAACATGTATGTATAGGAGCAAAGTTGCTTCCTATTGTCTTTTTTAAGATAAAAGTCCTATGCTGGCTGTACTGGGATAGAACCCAGGACTCTGCAAGTGCCAGGTAAACACTCTTCCAGTTAGGTACATCCCTATGACAGGTAGTAATTTCTCTAGCTCAGATTAACATTGTTATATTAACAACTTGGTGGCTTGACAGATGGCTCAGCAGTTAATAACAAGTACTGCTCTTCTAAGAGGACCCAAGTGCAGTTCCCAGCATATAGGTGGCCCAAACCCTCCAGCTCCAGAGGACTCAACACCTTCTTCTGACTTCCCAAGGCATATATACTCACATGTACATGCTTACACATACGCACAGAAATAAACATTTTTTTAAAAAAAAACAAAACAAAACAACAACCCTAACTAGGTATAGGGTTTTCATTCCCCAATCAAAATTTGAACTCCAGATTGCTCAAAGCAATTATTAAGTGCTAATGATACAGATATAGATTAGATTGCTACATTCATTGAGTCCTTTTTCACTATTAAAAAACAGGAAGAGTATTTATGGGTTAATTTAGCTCACAATAAGTAGACAAGAAAATTTTTAATAAATCAAAGCAAAGGACATTGTGTGCATGGGTGTGAGATTCAAGAGTATGGTGGAATTACATACAGAAGGTAAAGTCACTTAGAGTGACTTGATCTAGAATTATCCACAAATTTCATTTTCTTGGCTTTTCTGTTCTGCAGGACTGTCTTAAAGAACAGGCTGCAGTCTAAGGCAGTCTCCCATAAGAATTCACTACACAGGAGAGACAGGGAGAAATAAAGTGCAGGACATGACAGTAACTTGTATCCTATCAAGTGTGCTGAAATATTAGTCCACTAGACACTAGCTGCTCAACAAGGCTTCTCAACACAGCCTCTCCTAGGCCCTTTCCAGGCTAGCAAACAAAGGTCACAGAAGCCAAGCAGGTCTGGGGTCAGTAGGCTGCCTCAGCAGCCATCACCCCCTCATGAATGAACTAATATCTGCTCCAGACTACCAATCAAACCTTGACTGAAATGGTGATATTCTCCTTAGTGTGAAAGGTCATATACGACCTGGACCTAACATCTTCCTACTTTAACTTCACCAATTTCTACACGGGTATTGTTTAGATAAGGTTCTTCTCTTCGCTGGATTCTACACTAGCATACAAAACACATACACCAAAAATGGCACATTCATTTGCCAACTAAGCCTCTTTTTATACTCTCCACATATACTCCTCTTTGTCAAAACTGATCAACTTCCTAAGTTGTATGCAGCAATTACTAGGCACAGGGTGTACAGAGGACTGGGGGTGTCATGGGAGAATGGGATGGAAGTTAGATGTTGAAGGCTGTTCAAAAGCAGGGTGGAAAGCCTACATAGCAAGGCCCAGAGAGCAGGAGACGCCAGGGAACGCACTTTAGCCAAGGTCCCAAAGACAATTCTCTCATTTAGATTCTTGGCTATCTGAAATGTAAACACTTAGCCAGACCTATTTATTCCCTTGGGTATTGCATACTAAGGACCAAATGTTCCTTGTTAATTTGGGGATCTCCAAAACAGGGCCAGAAGAATGTTCTACAAGATTACAGTTGGCAAAGTATCCTCAAAAGAGCCTTCTGTGCCCACTGGAGACCCAGCAACCTCAGGACGAGCTCCAAGAAATGCTCAGGGCACTCACTCCTGCCACCCAATCCAAACCATGCTCTGCTCTGGAATTCCCCAGCACCAAACCAGCTTTTCTGAAGAATTCTTGAACTGGCTGGTTTCCAGGCTGGGCCTTGCTGCTTGAACTGTTGTAGTTCTTCAATTCCTTTGCTCCTCTTTTGGACCAGACCTCCACCCCAAAGTCACATACAAAAATTTGGTCCAACAGCATAACTCTTACAGGTTTTATTTAAATACCATACTGGAAATCTATTTGCCTGTTACATAAATTGCATGTGTACTAGGCATCTAGTCAATACCACACTCCACACATCTGATTTTGCATCAGCCTTGTAACAAACAAATGCAAGAGAAAATATTATCTCCTCTGACAGATGGAGGCGTAAACACAGTGGTTAAGGACACCAACTAGGAAGTCAGGGTGAAGAAGGATCTAAGCTGGTGCAGTAACTGGGTCAGCTCCCTTCTGGGCCGTGAAAAAGCTATGTGACCTAGCTCTAAACTCCCTTTCTGTCTTCTATCACAATGCTCTAAATTCCCTTTCTGTCTTCTAGCACATGAATACGGTCATACTCTTGAACTGACTCTTGGAACATGTTCAATATGTTGCTTTAATTTCAATGAAATTTCTACTAAAAATACAAAGTTGGCATGTATTTTGAAAAGGCATTCTCC
>PVIH01004258.1:55590-107305 GCA_004025045.1 Sigmodon hispidus
AAAAAAAAAAAAAAAAAAAAAAAAAAAAAAAAAAAAAAAAAAAAAAAAAAAAAAAAAAAAAAAAAAAAAAAAAAAAAAAAAAAAAAAAAAAAAAAAAAAAAAAAAAAAGAAAAGGCATTCTCCCATACTCAAACAACACCCCCTACAGTAACACCCAAAGTATACACACAGAAGCCCTAAAACCAGTTAAGTGGAGAACAGGATAACCACAGGAAATTACAGCAAGTGAAAATGCTGACACAAGGAGGGGGGAGTTAGAACCAGCAGCAGTGGCCAAAGTAGGCTCTGTGGGGTCTTTCTTCCAGAAGGGAATTTCAGTGGCTTCCCCTCACAAGAGACGAAGCTGGAATGGGGCTACAACCGAGAAAAGGTGCAGCACAGGAAGACGGAACCTAGCTGTCTACTAACTGGGTAGTTAAATCTGCGATATCCCAGGGGGACTAGAAAGAAATGAACCCAAATGACATCATTGGGTCTACTGCCTCCGAGGAATAAATCCAAATAAGCACACAAATTAATCAAAAGGTTCTTAATTATAGTCAGAAAAACAAATCTCACAACACAAAGAATTTTATATTAAGAACAGCTAAAAATAATCAGAACATGAATTGATTCTAAATAAAACTAATTTTATAAAATAACTTTGCTTCAGTATGTTAAAGAAATAATGATGGAGTGATTTCTTCTTAAGAAGTATAGGAGAACTGGATGTAGCCCAATGGTAGAGTACTCACCTAGCACACGCCAAGCCCTGGATTCAATAGCTGTACTACAAAGGAGAAAAACACAAAAGGAATATTTACTTGGGAGGCAGAGGCAGGCAGATCTCTGTGAGTTTGAGACCAGCCTGGTCTACAGAGCAAGTTCTAGAACGACCAGAGTTACACAGAGAAACCCTGAATAACTTTGTTTGAAAAACAAACAAACAAAAGTTTCTCATTATCAACAGCAAAAGACAAAGTAGTATACTTTAAATGCTGAAGGATAACTAACCTGTTAGAAGTCTATACCACATTAAGCTATATTCAGAAGTTGAAGCAAAATCTAAATTGTTTGAGACACATTGGAAACATATCTGCTGGGTAGTCTTAGTCCAACCCACTTAGTGCAAAGAAAAACGTCTCCTTGGAACTCTGAATGAAAGAAATTCTGAAAGATGTACTTCAGCAAAGTTCAACAGATCTAATTAGTGCCAACAGGGTGTCAGAAAACTAAGCACACCGCACACATCCACGCTACAGCCCTGGTGTGCTCCCTAAGCCTACCCTACCACACTTGCACCCTCTAATAAAGGAGTGACAGAGATCCTCTTCAAGCCAAAAGCCTTCGGCATCATCCTTTCTAGAAAATGTCCTATCTAAGTTGTTAATGCCACAGGCATTTTACTTTGAGATGATCCAGACTCTGGTCAGGTTTCCCTGCCTCCGCTGTCCTCCACACCAGGGCCACCTCTTTGTGAACTCAAGGCCGACCCTAACTTCCCGCACGGCTGCTCCACTTCACTGTTCTCATTTAATCCCAACACAGCACTCAGCATAATTCTTTCAAAGGCCAGACCAAACTAGCAGAAGCCTAGCACTTGAGAGGTTGAGGCAGGAAGATCCTGAGTTGAGGCTAGGTAGTAAGACCCAACCATTCTCAGTCATGCCTTGAACCTATTTACAACCCCCACTGTTCCCCACCAGGAACAACCAAAGTCCTCATGATCTCATCAGCTTATTTATATCACACTAGTGATACATGTTCACCCATGTTCCATAATTCAAATTAGCCAACTGCTGTCTTTCAGACTTTTGCAGTTTTTGTAAACTGGGTAAAAGAATAAAAAATAAAAACAAATAAAAAGAAAACACCCACACTTCAGCTTAATAAGAAAGCATTACTTCAAGGGAGCTAACTTTCTGCTGCATAACATTTCTTGGCTTGATTTAGCTGGTAATAAAGATACTACGAGGTCCTGTTATTTGTATCAGTGGCTTTCACTCCCAAACAAAGGAACAAAACCCAAGAAGAAGAAGTTGCTGGTGTGTACTGTGCTGTACCCTAGAGCCAGCCTCCAAAAGGGGCTCATTCAGAAAGCACTATGGGGTACACTGCTTTAAGGAGATTGTCTTCCTAAATATAACAAGACAGAAATCATCTTCCTACTCATGTTTTATTCAGATTATTTTCAGACTGATTTCAGTAACATGCATCATCAGAATTAAAATGTTAAAATGATGCTAAATGGATTGGATGGTATAGACAGAAAGCATCCTGGCAATCAGAATATCCTACAGAAAATTCCACTGATGGTAACCCACTTGGCCTGGCATGAAGTGAACTGTGTCTCATCAATTCTGGAGGTACTCCAACTCCCCTGGGGAACTGGGGAAACTCATTCTTGTTAATACACCATTCTCTTATAGTAAATGAATCATTCACAACGGCCTAAAGAAACTTTCACCTGTAAACATAAGCAACTACCTTCACTTTGAAATGTGCAATATATGAAAACTAACGTATGAAGCAATTCCCAGAAATGCACCAAGACACAACTGCCAACATATTAATCATGTACAACCTCACTGGCACAAGGCCAAGGCTTGTACCTATACCTTAGTTTACCAAATAATTCACTCACTAGGTTACTATCTCTAAGGGATTTTTAGTATAGAAAGGAAGTCCTTCCCCTTGCTCATCAAAACAGGTAAAAGTAAAATCTGTCAGGTTTAAAAACAGCTCTATATAATAATTTATTCAGTTAAGATATGGTGTCAAGAAAAATCAGCATCAATGAAAATAAAGATACATATATATGGCTGATTGCTGATAAATTCTCACATTACCACATCTCTTTACTTTTCTTTCCTCCATTTTCATTTGACAATCATTAAATAACGTTATATAAACAGAAGCTTTGGGGACATATTGGAATTTGATATAAAATAAGTAGTATGTATTAGTTTCAGTTCGACATCATCAGTCACACAAAGCTACCAAACTTTTAGATCCTAAAACACTGTGCAAAGATACAAGAGTTGTAGTCATGTTTTATGTCAGTACCAGGTGTCCACTCCTGGTTGCTTGTATTTCAAATTTACTCTGAATGTGTTTCAAAGGAAACTAAAAAGAAAACACGCATCTCCATATGCATTTAAACTATTAACTAGTCTTACAAAGCTTTAGATATTTAGACAATCTCCTTACATTTTATTTTATCCCATTTTGCTCTAAGATATGGGATAGAATATCTTATATCTTACATATCAGCAATTCCCCAGAACTGTGCTGCTTCTAGTCATTTGAGTCCTTTCAAATACTACTTGAGTCTAAGAGGAAAAGGGGTGCTTTCTCTACCACCAAACTTCATCATGCCAAAATGCACACTGCTAGATGGGGCTTGGAGGTGCACACCTGTAATCATGGGGCTTGGAGGTGCACACCTGTAACCCCAGGACGTGGGAATGGAGGAGAGAAAACCCTAAATTTAAGGTTATCCTCATATAGCTCAGGCCTGTCTCAAAACAACAGAGCAAGGCAGGCAAGCAGCTCAGAGGGTGAAGTGCTGGATGTACACACAAGCCTGACAGACAACCTGAGTTTGATCCTTGGACCTCGTGACACAGAGAGAGCTGACTCCCACAAGTTGTGTCCTGATCCCTATATGTGCTAGTGTGCACACACTACTATTGGGTAATATGTTATGACTTCCTTAGTGTGCCCTAAAATATAAGCTGCATGCTATCTTGGACACTGTCTCTCCTGTTCATTTTTATACTCTTAAGTACCCACAACAGGGCCTAGCACCCAGTTGGGAGCTCAATAAACATTTGCAGCTAAATGATCAACTCTGCTGAGCATGGCATTCAAATAAAGCAGGCTGGCAAAGAAAGGGGATATAGTAACTATTAATCAGAATGGACAAGTGTTTCTCAGAGATGGGGAGGATCACCAGAGCTGAGCAGGAGACTATCAACAGCAAGCCTACTAGCCTAACTCTCGCCCCAAAGATGAGCTTTTCCAAGGATTCAAGATCAAAACCAAATGAAGTTCAAACTGAAGACTAGTACTTGTTTCTGGAGTGCCGATAACTGTACATGTGAAAATAGGGTGGAAACTATATTTGCTGCACCAGTACTTCTGAATTTTAAACAGCTAACACAGTAACATTCCTTTTCTCTTAAGGCTCTTCAGGAGATCTTCTTCAATTGTTTCCTATTTGGCTAATTTTCTAAATATATGTCTCTACCCAACGTATCTAACTCTCTCTATTTACACAGCACTGGGAGTTTTCCCAGAATGCTAAACTTCCAGTAGCAAAAATGAGTAGTCTGAGGTCCTGCATCTCCACCTCTGACTCTTCTCCCACTCTCTGGACCTGGGTCCGAGCTGTGGGGTACCCCTCTAGGCAGCCTCTCAACACACCTCACACATCAAGTGCTGTCACCCATCAAGGACTTCTCTCACTTTTTATTGTGGCTCCTAATGATTCTCCCTGCCACCTGGGACACATCGACCAACAAACTGATCTTGGTTTTGGTCTTTAATCTCTGCCTAGTAAACCCACTACTTTACTTACTAATCCCAAACATTGCATCGCTAGGGTGAAAGTTCCTCCAGAGCAGAGTTCAACCTTCCTAACACCGATGCCCTCATGTGCTGACTCCCCAGCCACAAGGTTATTTCCTTGCTACTTCATAACTGTAATTTTGCTATTATGAACCACAAATATCTAATATATGACCCCTGTGAAAGGGTTATCTGGCCTCTGAAGGGTTAATGACACACAGGTTCAGCATTGCTGCTCTGGTGGGAATGAGGATGTCAGTTGCTAAAGTCCTCGCTAAGTGAACATGTCCTGCATCCCAGATCCCATATAAATACTTAGATGCTCTCATATACAGAGCACTGGGAACATAAAGAGAGGAACATCTTTGAGACTTGCTGGCTACCCAGCACAGCCTACCTAGTGAGCTGTAAGTCAATAAGAAACTTCTCAGAGAACAAGGTGGATGGGTCTGTGGGCAATAACACTGGGTAGCCTCTATATGGACCTGAATACAGGCGGACCCACATGACCACATAAAAACGGTCAAATAAAGCTCCCCTAGCAGCAAAGCCCGCGTTAGCGTTAAGTTTATCCTTGACTCGTGCCTCCTGTCCCACTTCCTACACCGAGGAAGTGGTCAATAAATGTCCCCTGAACTGCCAGTCTCTAAGAAATAGTTGCCCTCCCCAGCCCCACGCCCAGTTTGGACTTTAGTGCCAGTTCTATCAGCTAGTTGTGTGGCTGTAAACATAATGCTTTAAAAAAAAAATGTTGCAGAGATGTTTTGAAAAATCAAAACAAGTATAGTGGCAAAGTCCTTTAATCCCAGCACTCAGGAGGCAGAGGCATGAGGATCTCTGTGAGTTCAAAGCCAGCCTGGTCTCCAGAGAGACTGAGTAAGAGATAATATCCTCTTACTCCTTTAGTGACTGTGATAGAGAAGGTTATCACCCTAAATATATAAAGTACCTAAAGCCCTTGTGAGAACCACTCCCAACACCACATCACGGTCTCACATAAGCCTACATCTGGATTAGGCCGTACCAATGTTCCCTAAGCTCCCAGTGACTCCAGCCTAGAACAGTCTATTTTCAGTGGTCCAAAGAGCTTGTCTTCTACAGCATCTGGCACACAGAAGATGTTCTAGAAAGTTTTTGTTGAATGACTGACTACAAACAAATGAAGCAGCTGGTACTGGTGGCAGCTACTGCACACTGGCTGTGTCTCCTGGTAGGCCTCGAATGGAACAGGAGATGGAGGAGAGGCTGTAACTAAGGTCTCTCAGCTCAGTGTCACAGTGACTATAAAATGAAACACTCTCAAAGTGCTGGCTCTTCAATGACCCTCTGTCCATTCCCCAGAAGGAAAGACTGCTTTATAAGGATGTGATTCAAAACACCAGGGTTACTGGTATTTGTGATTAGGAAGGAACTGCCAGGTAAAAATGAAGCCAAGAACAATGCAGCAAATTCTAGTTGTTTGTTTTGGTTCCTCATCACACAATTCAGGGCTCAGAAAGGAAAGGGGAAAATATCCCGAATAAAAAAAACTGGTTCTTGCTAACGCTATGCAGTCACCTACCACAGACTAGGGGAATTCCAATATCCTGCTTCTGTCAGCAAATGCCTCCCAATTAAAGAATAGACACATACCATCTTTGTCTGAAGACTCCTTTGCTTTGACTATCTTGTCAAACTAATAAAAAACTCTCTATATGTCTTTACCCTCAAGAATATCATACAACTTTAAGTTCCTAAGCTACTAAGGGTTCAAGTTTCATCAAAAAAAGAATTCCTTAACACTACATAAACACCTATGAAATAAGTTTACCAGGTCTAAAGGGAACTTAGAAAATGTATCTGATTGCAGGGCTGTGGAGATGGCTGAGCAGGTAAGGTGCTCACCACATAAACAAAGGAAGGACCTGTATAACAAAGGAAGGCATTAACAAGCTCCGCCAAGTTGTCTACTCATCCTCACTAGCATGTGCACATCCACACATACACATCACTCACAAAAATAAAAATATTTTTAAAAATGTATCCAATTTCCTATAATCTTTCACACATAAGATCCCCAGATTTTCCCAAGAAATCAGTACACAGTGAGTGAAATGCTCAGAGCTGAAAGGAACGGAATTCTTCCCTCCATTTATTGAAAGGAAACAGCATCTCAGGCAGGTTAGATGTTTTACTGTTGTTAGCAAGCTAGTAACAGAACTCACTTAATTTCACCTTTGTATTTTCTTGTCTCTACTTCAAACAAGGGGTAAAAGGAAACCACTGTGGCATTTCTTCCTCACAGGAAGCCTCTTCGAGTGGTAAGCCTGAGCCCATACTAAATGTAGCAGGGAGTTGGGGCTATGGACGCTCCTTGTCTAGCATGCCCAAGGCTCTAATTCAACATTAAGCACTAAAAATAATACTTTTAAAAGTCAGAAAAGCGGTAGAAATGCACACGGTAAGTTACAGCTGGCACTCAGGACCCTGTTAAGTTATATTCCTCGTTAGTTGTTGTTTATGGAAATACTTATCTTTGTTTCTTGAAACCCTTTCAATGTGGTATTATTCTTCATTTAGAAACTTTTCTCCTATCTCCAATTATTTCATAAGTGAAATTCTCTATTCGTCCTTTCTTCCAGTATTATGTTTATGTTTTGGTCTTTCAAATAAACTATACAATGACAGATGTATGCAAGAAGGCTGTAAGCACGGCAGCAAGTCTTTAAAGGGAACACTGTTAGTATTTTGCGAGTGGAAGTATAAAACACGCTAGCAAGCTGCCAAGGAGTCATGTTAAGTTTATTTGGGGGTGGGAGAGGAGAAGAGAGAGAAAGAGAGGGAGGGAAGAGGGGTAGGGGAAAGAGAGCACGTGCGGGACTATATAAACACACCTAGCATCAGAGAGCCTCTGCAGGTGGGGGCATGGCCGCAAAAACAAAAAACGAAACAAACAAAAACAAAAACAGGCAGAGCAACTCTCATACAAAGGTACCTTCTACCCTTACCATTCTGGCCAACAATTTCCCTCCATATAGTTAAGCTTTGGATAAATCAAAGTCCTCAACACTCTTACATTAGAACAAACAACTTCAAGGTCATGGAGAATCTCATTCATGAATTTCATGAGAAATTTGAATTTGGTCATGATTTAAATGTACTTAAGCACTTCAATGAAATGTTTGGGGCTAACTATGCACAGGAAGACAGTCAGAGAGTCATCATATTTTGTTGTTTTGGTCTGGTAGAAGGTCTTGCTATGTAAATCCTCCTACCTCAGACTCCAGAATACTGGAATTATAGGCAAACACAATCATACTTGGCAGTAATGGTGTTTCAAAAGGAAATCTGAATATTTTATCAAATCTCAAATAGAAATACAAAAAATTGACTCCACATTTGTTTGTGTTATACATCTAAATATTATTTTCAAAAAATTTCCCAGAAAAAAAAAATGGTATTTCTCCCACTCTTGTTTATCTTCAGATCACTGTTTAGTAGTAAAGTTTTAAGGCTGTAGCTCATGTTTAAGTCTTCAGTTATTTGTCCATTAGTCACTTTAAGTGCCTTCTTCCTTAACACAGCTGTAAGGCAAGAGGCAGCCAGCAGCTGGCCTTGATTTCTATGCATCTGCATGAACACCCAGATTTTTCTTGCAAACTTAAATACTGTATGCTTAAACAAGCTTTTCATCACTTAAGTACATATTAGCCCTTCCCCTAAAAAGTCCAAAGCAAACATATTTTCTTTTAAAATAAAGACCAAACAAACAAAAGCAACAAATAGTAAAGATATTCTGTGCAAAACAGGTTTGGAATGGCCCCAAAGGGATTGAAAACCTCTGGGCTCAGAGGCATCTGATGAGAACACCTAACATGGGTAGGAGCCAACAATGGTGGCCAATACACCAGACACTGGGCTTTCCTCACCTCCCCGTTTCATCTCTTGGTAATGGCTTCTGCACTATCACAGCAGTTCTGAAATTGACACAAAGATATGGCATTTCATCTCATGCTCAGCCTCACACAAAGCCTGTCTTTGGTTCTCTGTTCTTTCCACTCCTGCTCTTCCCTGAAGACTTCAATCCTCCCAACAGTGATGAGGATGGAAACAATTCCTAGACCATGTCTGTTTCAGCTACCTAACTTACTTTTCCCTTACCCCGACTGCAACTGCTAAATTGAGTATAACTACCAGGATAGTCCATCATTTTCTCACACTCAACATGGGCAAAACTTACTAGTCTTTATCAAACAAAGTTCCTCTGGCATTGGTAGCATCAATCCCGTTTTTCTGGTCACTAGGACCTAAAGGCAAGGGACCATCACAGATTCCCAGAAAACCTCTTCCCCGAGCGTTCACTTGCCACTGTGCTCAAGAGCACACTCCATCTAGTCTGTCCTAAAGATTCTGTATAGCCAAAGAATGTGAGGGAAGCAGCACTCCCAGACTGGCCAGGCACCAGGCCAGAAAGACCATATGGTATCTGCTTGGAGTGTGCTGCTATGTAAGAAATTCAGCTACCTCAAAAGTACCATGTTCAGTAAGAGGTCATTGTGGTCCCAACTGTCGGGTCCAAAGTAAATTCCAATTCCCCATACTCCAAAAGGTGTAGGATACACTGCTTGCTGGCTAGAAGTCTGCCACAGCCTGGCAGCTTTCTCCCTCGCCAGCAAGGCTTCCTGCTCTCAACCTACCCTTATCTGGAGAATGCTCCTGTGCCTGGAGGACCTTATCTAAAAGCTGCCTCTAAACCAGATGCCTGATTCATCTTTAGCTTGACCCTTGGCACAGATCCCTGCTGAGAAGACTTGCTCTCAGAGCTCTGCTATAGGACCTACTGCCACATACTAGGCCTTGTGATAGGGGTGTGCCACATAATGCAAATTAGGCTTGTCCCCAGGATCCCCAGTCCTATATATTCCTTATAAGGTGCACATATGCGGAAAAGAGCTCAGTCTAGGCTAGAGGAGGCTTCTGGCTATTCGATAAAGGCCAGGACTCCCAGGAACTTGTCAAACTGCTTCTTACCACCAAAAGGAGCTAAATGGCCCTGATCAATCAGTAAATGTTCAGAAGGAAAGTACCTAGTCCTAATTCCAGCTTATAAAATCAAGAAAAATAATAAAGTACCTATAGCTTTGCTTTTGATCATGTAATATGTCACATGTGAAGTTGTCCACACATGACCAAATGTTACGTGAAATATCTAGGTTCTCTCTAATAGTCATTAGAATCTATTGAACCAAATGTTTCCAGCCAGAGACCACTATACTGCATACTTCCCCTAGACAAATATCATTCGCACAGAATTTTACCTGTGAATATTGCAAAAGAATCTTCAAAAATAGTGCATTTGTTCTATGACAGAGAGATCTGCCGGTAGAATAAACACTGTCTATTGAGATGAAGAGACCGGAGGCTAAGGAGGTTAACTTTAAAGACCTTGAATCAGAGACTGGTGTTCTGTTTTGTTTTGTTCTGGATAAAAAGCTCACAGTGCCTCTCTCATCCCTACTAACAGCGAATCTAGTTGCACAGAACAAAACCATTTGGTCTAAATTCATCTTGTTCAGCAACAGCAGTAATAAGGAAAAGTCTACCCAACAATGAGTCATCTGAAGCTAACCTACATTTGCTCATCTTTCCACCTTTAGTCTCCTCTATCCTTAACCTGACTCATGCATGCTCACAAGTTCACTTCTTCCACAAAGAGCTAACGGCGCTTCCTTGTTGCTTCTGTTCTCTGGGGTACTCTAAGATTGGCAGTTGTCCTGTACGAATACATAGATCCTCCCTTCTCAGCTGGTATTAGGCCAACGCAGTCCACTAGGATGCCAAGTGCTTCTAACCATACCTTCTGACCAGTGGAGGCCTGTAACATAGTTCCTATTGACAAGTTTTACCCCAGCTTATTTCCTTAACTAAGCCACCAGCTCCTGTTGGAAGGCTCTAACAAATGACAAAAGAGATCCTTATACTCTGTTAGAAAGAGGATGACTAACAGTCATCCCTTAAAGTGAGGTTGCAGCTTCAGGAAGGACATGCATGGCACCATTAAGGAGGGTGAAGACATTAACTAGTCAGAACAACTAAACCAATCCTGACTATCAAAGGGTGACAAAGCCAGAGCCAGATTGTCCTCATACCTCATGAGCCCTTCATTATCAGAAATCATGTCACATGGTGAGGTATTATATTCTCCAAGCCAAGCACAACACAAAGCAAACAGCTAAAACATTTATTAACTGATTCAAAGGAATGGGATATATTGCATTATAAGAAAAAACACAAATATAATGTCTACAACAGAAACACAACTTGAAAAGATAAAGGTATTATTATTTTAAAATATATAAGTATATTCTAAATGTATGTATATGAGTACTATCTGCATATACGCCTGCATGCCAGAAGAGAGCACTAGATCCCATTATAGATGGTTGTGAAAGACTATGTGGTTGCTGGGAACTGAACTCAGGACCTCTGGAAAAGCACCCAGTACTCTTAACCACTGAACCTCAGCTCAGAAAAGATTTAAAAAAAAAAAAAAAAAAAATTCAAGGTCAGCACTTTACAGATCTCAGGAGATGGCTCGGCATCTAAGAGACTTTATTGCTCTCACAGGGGATCAGAATTTAGTTCCTAGAACCTGTCAGGTGGTACACAACCACCTATAACTCCAGATTGAGGGAATTCATAAGCCCTTCTCTAGTTTCCACAGTCCCTGCACTCAGCCCACAGACTCACTCACAGACAGACAGACAGACAGACAGACAGACATATAGTTAATGGTTGCTGAAGCTACCAGACTGGCTGCTTCACTTCAAGTTTCCAAGCAATAAAAATGTTCCCTGGGAAGTACTACCTTCTATTTAGAGACTAAATAAACTAAGTGCCTCAAACAGTCATCTGAAGGTTTCCTTACAAGCCATTACATTACAATAGAGGAAATCTATTATATGAATGAATAAATAAGATTTCTAGCACCTACAAAGTTAAAAATACATATCTGGTTAAATACATAAGCTCTACCTACGTATTTTCCCAGGTAAGATGAATTATGTCAATTTATTGTTATTTTAAGATTTTTCTATAAAATAAAACCATATAGAAAAAGACAAAATCCTTATGTTTTTCCCCCTAAAACAAAGAAATCCAGGATTATTTTATTCCAAAACAACAAGTTATTTTCAAACAAACAAAAAATTTCATTTCACTCATGAAAAAAAGCGGTAATCTCAGATCTATCTTTGGCAAAACATTTGAGTTTACTTTGAATCAGCTTCTGGTGAGAAAGCCAGTGTAGACTACACATCTCAGTCATCTGCAGTCAGTCACACACTGCAAACTCAAAAGCCATCTCTGACAGGTTCTGTAGCCAGCTAGTCTTCATTCTTTCCAACATAAAAAAGACACAAGCAACATCTACCCCATGCACATGGTTTAGAGTCTGCTCTTTAAAATCCTACATAAAAGGATATTTGTTTTACCTGTTTAATATTTCAGTCAGTTTCACAAAACCAGTATAAGCCAGTTCAAATGCTCCTCTGTGTCTGGACTGTAAAAGGTGTTGTTTAAAGTAAGCTCCTATTTCTTTTACCTTTAAAAAAACAAAAGTTCAATTTATATTTAATTTACAGATGCATTAATACATATCAGTAATATAATTCAGAACCTGTGCCTAGGTATCCATCATTGACTTATGTGATAAATTATGTTTTTAGCACCTCTATGTTATTTTTGAGATAGGGTCTCAGGTAGCTCAGGCTAGCCTTAAACTTGCTATGTAGTCAGGGATAACACTGATTCTTATTCTTCACAACTCCAGTGAGGATTACAAATGTGTGCTACCATACTTGCCTTAAACTTTTGACAGTATCTCATTAACTATTCATAATGAATTCCATGAAATAAATACTATTGCTATCTGTAGTCCACAATAGGGAAGCTTGGGCACAGAAAGGCTATATAACTTAATCTAGGGTCACACAGTAAGCAGGACAGGAAACCAGGAAATTATTCATCTTTAATTGCTACATTAGAACTATCTCCTTGTGCCAAATCTGCAAATGTCATAGGATGCTCTGTTAGCTCATGTCATTCATCCAACACCAACATTAAAAAAAAAAAATCACAAAAAATAACAAACTCACATACATGATTCTGAGTCAATTCTATATGCTCTTCAAATATTTTGCACTTATTATGGTAAAATATACATAAGAAAATTTACCATTCCAACCATTTTGCAGTGTGCACTTCAATGATAGGAAGCATGTTTGCATTGCTGAGCAACTGTTAACATTACTCATGTAAAGACCTTCTCATCTGAGAAACATGTCCATTACATTCTAGAGATACACTAAGGCTACAAGTGAGGCTTAGTAAAGGCCCTCCTGAAAGTCAACAAACAGCACTTGGTAGGTTAACCATGGAATCAGCTGGGATACCATGCCACCATTTCCCAACATGTTGTCTTTCTCTAGGTAAGATTAAACACAAAGCATGCCAATTAATTTTAAAGAAAACAGAACTGACAATTAGTTACACTTATTGTGAACAAAAGAGCTTCTGAACAAGTCAATCCAATTTATGCCACTTGGTGACACATTTGGTGGCTGCAGACTTTAGAAAGTCCAGGCTTTATAACCTCTGGACCAAAGCTGTAATCAGCTAACTGTTCACTGTGATCCACAGACCATAATATGGTGAACAGGGAAGCCGCCCCACTGGACCTCAGGTCAGCTTACCCAGAAACAGCTTTGCCTCATCAGTGACTGGGTTAGTGTCCTGCATACATCAGACATGACAGAATCAGCAGTAAATGAACCACAGTGCTCAATGGTCTTGTTTGCCTCTTCTGTATGCTAAGGGCACTAAGGGCACTTACCTCACAGGTGGTTGTGTTTAAATGAGTTAAATAACAAGTTCAGAACAGGCCAATTATCTACAACCTAATTCAGTTCAATATGAGCTAACTGTTCTAAATAGAGGATAAGTATCTAGATTCAGTGTGTATCTGTTATAAAGAGTGCACACAGAGAGAACCAGAGACCAACAAAGAAACACACAAGCAATGCTTGATGAATTTTTTTAAATCTCTCCTTTAGGGAAAATGCTATGTCCTTCAGCAAAAGCTTTTTTTCCCCCAAAGCATCACTTTTATCATCACAAAAGAGGTAACTAAGAAACTATTTCAGAACAGAGAAAATATAGACAAAAGGTCTCTTAGTTAATTCTTTTCCCTAAAATGTCTCTGATATTGTGTCAGACTTCAATAAAGACTATTCTGGAAGGGCTCCTCTTGGGACTTGGGGCAACTCACTATCTTCTTTAAGCAGAGGCTATTTTTGTCATTGTTTCTTTCACTAACTTCTTTCAAAGGGCTAACCTAAAAAGCACATAATAAAACTGAAGTGTTCAGAAGTGTGTCTGTGGGTGGTCTTTCTCAAAGTAGACCCTCAGCCCCAGGTAATCCTGACCTCAGCAATCAGAAGGAAACTCTTAGGACAAGAGTGATCTATATACAATTTTCTTCATTTTATTTCGCAATTAATCTCCTTACAAACTTGTGAATTTTTGCCTTTGCAAACATATAAAATCATTGTCAAGTGATCTTTGACATCCTGTCCAATGCTGCGGAGCTTACTGAGGCAGACAAAGATGAAAACAGGACGCGTGACCTCAGTAGGCTTTCAGTTTAGACCTGTGGAGAAAACCGCCATGCTGGGCTGTAATGAGATATACACAACAGTTCCAAGAAAGAAAAGGCCCACCTGCACTAACATTAGATCAGCGTTTATGCTCACATCTCCCATGAGAATATGTGCTTGGGCAGGCCAGAAGAGAAGAGGGTATTCAGTATGTGAGGAGACTATACATTAAGCAAATACTAAGCAGCTGCTATTAACCAAACTCATTGATGGGTCCAGATCTAACATACGCAGGCTAGGTTGGCAGACCCACAAGAATGACCTAGAGTCTTTATACTGGAGAGCAGTGAAAGACAGGCAAGAAGAGGAAGGATGAACTTAGTTCCCACAGGGAGAAGAGTGAGCAGGAGAATGGGCTCTGTGAGCATCAGCCGGCAGGAACATCCTACTGATACCCTCTTAGTGGATAACCAGACCACAGAGAACAGAGCTGACTCAAACCATTCAAAAACAGCTAACAAGAACCAGAAACAAAACTTTAAAAATTTACCACATTTAGAACCATTCCTTCTCATTTTAATGATTTCTAACAATTAGAATTTCTTCAAAATCCAAATCTCATTCCTCTTCATAGTTACAATGGTTTTCTGGTGTGCAGATACTGTCTTACCAGAAAGTTTAGTTCTGCTTTCCAGAAAATTCTCAACATGAGCCATTTTGACTGTTGCCCTTCCAGCCTAAAATTTCAAAATTAAACTTGCTTTGTTTCATTAGTGTGCTACTAAGCTCTTTGAGGTCAAAGAACCACATGGGAGTCTTCTTTATGTTCTCACAATATCCATGTAGTAAGGCAATAAATAAATAGGTGATTAAATGATGTGTTTTCATCTAAAGTTCACTGCAAAGCTTAAACGGTATAAATTTCAGGTTGGAGAGATAGCTCAGTGGTTAAGAGCACTGGCTGCTCTTTCAGAGGTCCTGAGTTCAATTCCCAGCAACCACATGGTGGCTCACAACCATCTATAATGAAATCTGGCGCCCTCTTCTGGTATGCAAGCATACATGCAGGAAGAACCTTGTATATATAAACACTGTATACATAAATCCTTTTCTTAAAAAGTCATAACTTTTCATTATAGTTCAATATACTTATTTATGATTTCTAAAATATAAATATAAACAAATAAGACAAAAGGCAATTCCTTTATGACTTAGAAATACTAATAAATGTAGATTCCATTTGTAGTTGATTACAAAAGAATTAAATAATAAAATAAGAGAGAAAATGTACCAAGATGATTGGCACTACCAATTACTTAAGTTACAACAGAATCTACAGTAGCAGGAGCTTTCTATTAGTTGAGAATATGTTTGTTCACATGATGTCTGTGGTAATAATTATTAAAGAGTATGAGGTGAAGCAGATATGAAAATTTACCCAGAAGCCTCTCTTTAGAAACATTAGATGAAATCTTCAGTGAAACTGATATTCAAATGTAAAAGTTGTTTTAAAAATCAGTATCAGCCATCACACTGGAAAGAGGTCCAACAAAATATCAGGCAAAAATCAATCAGCAAAACACCAGGCTAGAAACCTAGACACACACCACTGAGTCAGGAAAAAGTGAGCTAAGGCTGTGTGCACTGCTCACTCTCAAATGGTCTTGACGCATAGTCCTCAAAGCAGCTTTCTCTCTGCCTAGCATATGGATTCTATGAAAGAACCTTTCATTATGTGGTTAGAGAGCAGGAGAAAGATGGACATGGCACCAGGTGAAGTTTCCTCTTGAAGAAGCTGGGGAGAGCATACTGCTTCCCAAGAAATGCTCTATAGAAAGAATTAGGCACTAAAAACTCCACATGAAATGTTAGACGGGAAGGATTAGGTACTAAAATACAAAAAATAAAAGTTATCTTTTATTGCCTTCAGGAGAGAAAACTTGCTTGGGTAATGGAGACGGAACGTAAAACTTAAATGAGCCGCTCAGAACAAAGAGAGCACTGTGCCAGGTGAAGTCTGGAGAGAACCAGGATCCTGTCTGTGGCAACCCAGGTAATGAGCAACAAGGAGCTTGAGTTTCCTCATATCTAAGGGTGCAGGACAGTGTCATGGAGATCATCCCCCTTCCACGGACCAAGCACTGAAAACTCAGAACTAAGAACAAGCACCAGCCTTAATACAAGTCCCCAAACAGTCCCCCTGCTCCCTGACAGCCTGCTGTCAATCATTTTCAAAAGTCAAGGTGCTCTTCCAAGAACTGGGTGAGGAAGGTGAGAGAGGGGGCCCGGCTTGGTATCAGTGTTTAGCTATTCAGAGGTGAGTCTATGCAGTCACAGGCAGCTGAGAGGTAAACTCTCAAACGTATGGCTTTGTCACAGCTACAGCCTATGTCCTTGGCCCTATGGATTTACCTTAGGTATGGCCAGGCATCCTGATGAACTATGTTCTTCGGTAATTTCCATTTTTAATTCTTTAAAGAATCAAGTACACTGGACTATTTTTGGTTTATAGAAGCAGAATTTACAACTGGCTATCATTCCGGAACTTGGGAGGCCAGCCTGGGCTACATAACAAGACCTTGTCTTAAAAGAAAGTTAATGAGATGGATGAAGAGCTAGCTCAGCAGTTAAGAACACTACTATTCTTGCAAAAGGATCCCAGGGTTTAGTTCCCAGCATCCATGTAGTGGCTCACAAGCATGTGAAATCCCAGTTCTGAAGAACTAACGCTCTCTTCTGGCATTCACAGGCACCAAGAACACAAGTGATGCACATTTATATAACAAACACATACAATAAAGAAGCTAAAATATTGACATTTAAATAACTTTAAAAAAAAAAAAAGCAATTTTAAGTTTAGAAAGAAGAAACCCTATAGTAATGTAAATGACATTAGGGAACTTTCATGAACTAAATGTTCCTAAGAGAAGACATTTGCTTAAAGTTCAGAGTAAAGCTTTCCACATAGAACAGCTTCTGTTAGCACACGGCAATTACATGTACCCCCATCCTCATCAAGAAAAAATGTCTCCCATACATGTGAGGTTATCATGTAAAAAGCACACTAGAAGACTGTGTGCTTCATCAGAATAGAGTAATGCTTTTTTGTTAATGGCCAGGAGTCTATTTATTCATGGAAATAGCAACTGAAGAATTCTTTAGTTTATATGACTATTTATTTGTTATTTTTAGTTTCTTTTTATAAACAAAAAACAAACATCTTTTTCACATTACTTCACAATATAACATGGCTGTTTTATGTAAATTCATTACAGTACAAACTTTGGGTGTAATGGAAAGGGTGTCAAGGCAAAATAATGTTCATGGAGAGCTCTCAATCGTTTCTCAGTTACAGGAAAAACCAAAATGTATTTTCCTCAATTTGTCCTTCAAAAGTAAAGTTGACAAGTCAAGGATTCAGCACATGCTTACTTCCTAACACGGTGGTGGATTCACACCAGGGAAATGCCTATCATGACTGAGTTCCTTAGCAAGAAGCAGGCATTGGCACTAACTATTTATTGCCAGTCAGAGTAATGGCTCCAAGTAACTCTAGGCCACCAAGGCCTGTTTGATCTGGATGAGACTGAGGAACATGCCGCCCACAATGTGCTGCTTGCCTTTGCCCTGTGCTTTTTCTGAGGTCTTGCAACATCACTGGCCCAGCTGTTAGCCAGATGCAAGCACATGAGCCAGGGTGTAAGAATACAAACATTAGCATCATTTCCATGGCGCTGGTCGCACAGTTATTGTAGGAATAATCAGGATTAGCATACTATAGTATTTGTTTTGTTCTTGAATGTTGTAATACCCTAAGGGGAGAAATTATCTTTATTTGAAAAAGGTTAAAAATGAAAGTGCATGTTATATATCTTTGCTGGGCAACTGTGGGAAATGGATTTGTTAAAACCATATGGGAAGAAAGAAGGAATCAATTAAAAACAAAAATCTAATAAATCTACAATATTTCCAAATGAAATGCCTGTGGTGAGCTCGTTTCTTGTAAACACAGCACTCGGTCCCTGAGCAGCCCCAGATGCTGAGCTGACTTGTGGTTTGAAGTGAAAGTCAGCCAAAAGCATTAAGGACTGCAACTTTATTACTGACGGAAGAGGCAAGAGAAAAGCATCATCAACCATGTTACTTTTTATTCCTTTGACTTTTTAAGAGACAGGTGGAATCTTACTGAATAGATCATTTCATCTAGAATTCAAGTTTACATATGTCAAAGAGAAATAAAAATTCAAATAGTAATGTTGCAGTCAAAGTGAGGCAAATCTATAGTTATTGATATAAAATATTTCTTAAAATGCCACATTTTAAAAATAAAATGCAAGATCTAATATCCTAATTCTAGTATCTAATTATCATGAACCTTTTTCAGTTGGCATCTATAAAATATTTAAGGTATCTTTTTTTTGAAAGTTGATCTACAAAATGACAGCTTATACCTTAGCCAAAAATGACACCTGGAGGGATGACACCATCCACCTTACCTGCTGCACTGTTAATAAGGCACGAGAAGACTCTGGCACAGGCTGCATGGGGAGAAGCTGGCAGAGCGTGCCCAGAAGTAAAGCCACTTCCTTCATGCTCCTCCAGCAGCACACCAGGACCATCTGAGCAGTAACATCGTATGTTTTTCCTTCCTTACCTTAAGGAACAAAACAAAAATCACCACAACACTAGCTACTATTCCTCACATTCCAGGTTTCTCAGTGCACACTTACTCAAAATTTTCCCAAGAATAATCTGTTTAAACAAATCAATTTGTCATACATTCTGTTTATTCAGACAAAATAAAACATGCTAATATTTGTAGAGTACATGCTATGAGGTTCAGTGAAACATCATAATTTTTAAATTTGTTACTTTCAAAACTTAAAATTAAACACAATAGTGCCTCAAACTTAGAACTAATATCTGAATGTTAATGAAACAAAATTTCCACCTCTCTGGTACCCATAAATTATTACACGATGGAGTATTTTTTAAAAGTCCTTATTGTTTACTTTGATGAGAATGGTTGGATAAAAATTTTGTTGTTTTGGTTTTGTTTTTTTTTATACACAGGATCTCCTCATGTAGCTCACACTTCTCAAAATGTTGATTTAGAATTACAACATGGGCCTATGTATGAGATGGGAAGGAGGGGAAGAGGGAGAGAGAGAAGAGACATGGGATCACTCGGAGCTGGAGTTACAGGCTGTTGGGAGCCACCTGACATGGGTGCTGAAAAACAGATCCCGATCTTCTAAAAGAGCAACTGCCTTTAACTACTTAGCAATTTCTCCAACCCCACAGACATAATTTTTTTTTCTTTTTTTAGGTTTTGTTGTTTGTTTGTTTGAGAAAGGGTTTCACTGTGTAGCTTTAGAGCCTGTCCTGGAACTCACTCTGCATACCAGGCTGGCCTTGAACTCACAGAGATCCACCTGCCTCAGCCTCTGTTTCCTCAGTGCTGGAATTAAAAGCATGTGTCACCACTGGCAAACTCAACAGAACTTTTAATATTTCTTTTTGTTTTTTAATGCATATGAGTGCTTTGTTTGGCTTGCTTGTATATCTGTGTACCACATGTGTGCCTAGTGCCCACAGAGGCCAAAAAAAAAAAAAAGCATTGAATCCCCTGAAACTAGAGTTACAGACAGTTGTGACACAGCAAGTGGGTGCTGGGATTGTACCCAGATCCTTCAAAAGAAGTACTCTTAACTGCTAAGCTCTCTCCCCAACCCCAAGACAAAACTGCTTAAATCAATAGAAAAATACCAAGTATCTTTCAAAATATGCTTAAATAATATGGCAAATAAGCTAAATGCCCTCCTACTTATTCTCTTATCCTAGTTGTAGGCTATTTTAGTACTGACATTTAAAAAATCCTATTAGGGTAAAAAAACGAAGTTAACAAAAGCATTTATTCTATCTCTCTTTTAAAAGAAAATCTCCCTAAGCTAAAAAGATAAACACGGATAAACACAGCAGCATGGGTAGAACGGCTTATACACAAAGTGGTAGATGAGGAGAACTGGGGAGGAAACAGAATGTGATTTTCCTCTGTTTCAAATTTATATTTCACTATTCCAGCAAAAACTTATTTTTCTAATTTCAATAATACAATTGCAAAAGAATTATTTTTGCAACACAATAACCCCACCTAGTGGAGAACATAGTCATAGGGTAAAATCACTAAGAAATTACTTCTTGTGATCATTCTTTTCAGTAACAACTAAAAAAGCAAGCAGCACAGACTTAAATTCTGCTTGGTAATAAGGTTTCCTTTAAAAGGATGCTGACTTCAAGAACTCCCACAGAAGACACTGTGAACTATACAGCAAAGAGAAGGTAAGGCCACCCAAACCCAGACCCAACATCAGCATGTGCCTCTGCTCATCCCACCTGGACTGTTAGGGAATTTTATGCTCAAAAGCTTTGTGCTGTAGCATCATCTATGTTGAACTAAGGCATACCACTTTCTGATAAATTTCATTCCAAAGCCCATGGTAAAAAGAAAATCTTTGTTTTCAAGAAATGTTCTGCAAATCTGAACTCTCTTTTAATATATCTAAGGAGCATTCTGGAGCTGGAAAGATGTGCAGCAGGTCAGAGTATGTACTGCTCTCATAGCATCCAAGTTGAGTTTAAGCATCCATATCAGGCAAGTCACACTACCTGTAACTTCAACTCTAGGAACCTGTAACTTCAACTCTAGGAGGATCTGACACCTCTGGCCTCCACTGAACTTAGGCACGCTCTCTCCTTTCTCTCTCTCTTTCTCTCTTTCTCTCTCTCTCTCTCTCTCTCTATCTCTCTCTCTCTCTCTCTCATTTATATATTTTCCATTAGTGAAATACTTGTAGTCAGTGTACCGTGGTATAGGGTCATTGGTACAATACTTATCTAAAATGCCTTACAAGGCATTGAGCTCGAGCCCCAGCAGACAGACAGACAGACAGACAGACAGACAGACAGACAGACACACACACACACACACACACACACACATACACACGCACGCACGCAACACCCCAGTGATTATAATAACAATTTCATGTATCTTACCTTTGATTTCTATAGAACTATCAATGTCAGAAACACTGGTATGCAAGTCCTCCAAATCAAAGCTGTCACACTCTTTCAGTATTTTGGCTTGGTTGAAGTAAGCATTAGTATCTCTTGGCTGAATCTCATTGAGAATGACTTGTAAGCGACTTGCTGACTCTGGGAAAAAAAAGGTAAGCATGCATGAATGCCAAGTTCCATGCAGATTTCCTTGAACTAACTCAGTTGCTGTAGTTTCAACAGCAACAATTCCTGTGCTCATAGAATGGTTAATTCGAAGTTATTCACATAGGGTCTTCATGACATTAGTGTGTGCTCTTAAGATATGACAAATTAGGCTGAGGACATGACAAAAAGGCAGCCCCAGCACCCACCAAAGGCTTCATCGTGTGAGAGAAGTGCAGTAAGTCTGTTTCCCTGACCTACAACATAAGTTACCAAGACTGAAGTGATATCTAAAAATTATTAACACTGCACAACCATTTGTACCATGCACACATAAAAATTCTATATTTGGTTAAGAAAGCCAAAGATATGGCCTTGTCACAGGATGCACCATGCCAATGCCTTGTGAAGTGTCTTTTAGTAAACTACAGGAAGGCAGTCCTTTGTTCCTGTGAGTCACCAATGCCTAGAGGTGGCTCAATACAGACATGCAGGGAATTAGGCCGTACACATAGGATGATGGACAGGTAGTAAGAAGCCACCCAAACTCTAATTTTTAAAAAGTACCAAAAGATAATCAATCAAATGAAATGAATGAAAAAATCTAAGAAAAGGGTCTAGATGGCATACATCTATTCAGGCACTCTGGGTAATGGCTCAAACTGTGTTCATAGGCATTCAACCAATACATGCTCATTGGTTTCTTCCTTGAAATTCTGTCAAAAACCCAGTCTCTCTTGTTTCTTACCTATTTCTCTGGAGCTTAAGGTCATTTCATATATACAATGTTTGCAACTCTTTTTGTCTTTATTTAACCTAGTAGATACTGCTTACACACGGGACTCTAAATGTAACTTTGTAACACACTTGGGTCCCATTCCCTTCACATTACCCTCTTGTCCTCCTCACTCCCACTGACCCCTGCTCCGCCCCTCCTCACCCCTCCTCTACCTTCAGGCCCTCAGGGAGTTACACTAAGTCTGCTTGTGGGAAGATGGGTGAGTGTGTTTACAGGAACAGCCGTACCTTACCAGTGACTATACCACTGAGTAAAATGTCTTTCCTGCTAGAGGCTACTTTAATAGCTAAAAACATTACTAAGAAAATTAGGCATAGCATGAAAACAACCTTTCCCTGAATTTAGTTTTTATCTCTCCAAAGGAATACCAAGACAGGAGGGAGACAGAATCGCACTGGCCCTCGTCTGCTGACCTGAATCAGTGTCCATAGGAATGAGGCCTTCAGGGGAAGAGCTCTGGATGACGGGAGACACCACAGCAGAAAGTCTGTAGGACAGCAGCAACAGCCTCTCCACCACCAGCTTCCACTCACTCACCAACTGCAGGTCACTGCGACAGACACAGGAGAGACATTATGCCTTAGAAATAAAATTTAAAAGCTGAAAGAATTTGTAGCTTAAAACTATGACATATGAAATATTGCAGACTTAAAAATATGCATAATGGGGTGTATAATTAAATCTAATTTTCAATTCTTTTTAAGGCAACATAACACTCCCTTCCCAAGACACACTCCAGTAAGAAGCTAAATGCTGACCTAAGTGTATTTCTACAACAAGAAAGCTATAGGCATTCTTACTTCAGAGGCAGCTTCTGAAAAGACCTTGTTATGCAGTGGACTCTGCCATACATTGGGAATGAGGATGCAGCCTGAAGCAGAGAGTCCTCAGCCTGAGATATTTCATCCTCAAGATTTTCCATCAAGCATTTAATAACTAAAAAAAAAGTAAACAGAAACTGAAACATCCTCAGTTATAAAATACATTGATAATTTATTCATAGGAAAAGATCACACCCAGCTTAAGCTTAACTTAAAGTTATACTAGGGCAATGGTTTTCAACCTTCCTAATGCTCTGATCCTTTAATACATTTTCTCACCTCGTGCTGGCCCCAACCATGAAATCATTTTGTTGCTACTTTATAACTATAATTTTGCTACTTTTATGAATCATAATGTGTTTTTCGATGGTCTTGGGTAACCCCATGAAAGGGTCATTTGACCTCCCAAAGGGATCATAACCCACAGGTTGGGAACTAGAGGTTTTGTGAGCATATATATATATGTATGTACACATGTACATATGTGCAGGAGGAAGCCAGAGGTCAATATTAGATACCTTCCCTGGACACACTCCACCGTATCTTCTGAAGAAAGATTATTTCACTGAACCTGTGGTTCACTGACTCAGAGAGGTTAGCTTCATGATGCTCCTTGTCTCTGCCTCCCTAGGCTGGTAAATACTGCCACACCAGGCTTCTTACATGGTGACAATTCCTCATGAACAGAGCAAGCACTCTACCAATTGAGTCATCTCCCCTGCCCCTACCTCAAAGGGTTTCAATCAAATGTTTTTCAGGGGTATCAAAGCCTGTTACCAATTTCAAGTTAAGACTGGTAAAGAATGGAATTCAATTCATTCACTTAATTTCTATGATTAACATTCACTCTGAACCAATCCTTTTAGACACCTCCTAGCTGGGTATGAAACTCTGGGACCATGTAGCATGAGCGATCTGGCCAAAAATGATATTCAGTAACAGTATAATCAAGCTACAATTCAGACACCATGTAGTTCATGCATTTCAGTGTACAACGTGGGCTAGCAAGATGATCTGGTGGGTAAAGGAGCTTCCAGTCAAGTCTGATAACCTGAGTTGGATCCCCAGGTGCCATGTGATAGAAAAAGAAAAATCAACACTGCTGTGCATCAACACATGCACACATAAATGCAATAAAAATTAAGTGTACACATCAATTTTTTCCTATTGTCAGGTATATGCAAACACAAGCACTGTTCTAGGACATATTTACCACAGACTAATACACATACAAAACTAAAACAGAAACCTTTCCTCAGAAGCAATGGTCAGTCCTCTCAGGGTAACTCAGCCCTGCTTTATGCTAGGTAACCAATGAACTTACTATGTCCTATGGATTTGCCTATTCTAACCAGGTGTAGTGATATATACTTGTCTGTAATCCTAGAACATGGGAAGCTGAGGTGAGGAGATCAGGAGTTCAGACCAGCCTAGGCACATAGCAACTTGTAGGCCAACCTGGGCTATAAGAGATCCTGTCTCAAAAAAAAAAAGAAAAAAAGGATGATTTGTCTATTCTAGACAAATTATAAATAGAATAAAATAATACATGACTGGCTCCAATCACTTGTCACAATGTTTTCAAAGTTCATCAGAGCTGATTAATTCATTCTTTCATATGGCTGAATAGGAGTCAGTCCACTGTACAGGCATAACACATTTTTACTTATCCATTCAGCAGCTGATGTGTACATGGTTTATTTCCACTTTTAGACAAGTATGAATAATGCTGCCATGAACATTCTTGTACAGTTCTTTTTTGGGCTTATGTTTTCATTTCTCTAGGCATTAGAGGTTGTACACTCTCAACCTCAGCAGTACATATTCTGCTTTCTTCATAACCTTAACAACATTTATAATTTGGTTTCCATTTAGCCACCCCACTTGGACTGAAGTTGTTCCTCTCTGTGATTTTGGTCTGCATTTCCCTCCAGGCTGATGTGCTGAGCGTTGCTTCCTGTCCTTACTGTTTACTAGCCTAGCATGCAAAGTGCTGGGCTCACTCCCTGGTATTGTACTGCATAACTGGGTATGAATCTATGCCGCTAATCTCATCACTCAGGAGGTGAAGGCAGGATGAGCAGAAGCTCAAACTCACCCTTGACTACACAGCAAGATTCTGGCCAACCTAAGCTACATGAGCTCTTACTGAAAAAAGGGGGAAGGGGAGCTGGGCAGTGGTGCTGCACACCTTTAATCCCAGCACTTGGGAGGCAGAGGCAGGTGAATCTCTGTGAGTCTGAGGCAAACCTAGTCTACACAGCTAGTTCCAGTTAAGGCTGTTAAACAGAGAAATCCTGTGTCAAAAAAAAAGGGGGCGGGGGGAATAGGTGTTAAAGAGAAGTAAACTACTAATCTGCATAAATGGCAAACTCTTAAAAACAAATATTCAACCATTGGTCACTCTAACCAAGATTTGATAAGTGATAGTGAAAGGTTGCTTTCTCAATACAAACCCACTAATGTGTTCCTTTCCACCACAGCAGCCTTCTCTCCAACTCCACGCATTAGCTGCTGTGCTGAGGAGGCAGATAGGGAGGCTGGCAGAGCATCCTGCCATATTAACAAGTTCAGCAGGTAGGAGGCTGTCACACAGTCATACGGTTTCGTGCTGGTGCTGAGCTCCAATGCTGCCTGGAACAAGTCTTGCAGTTTCTCAGAACCCTAGAGCAGAGCAGTCTCGGTCACTATGGCATAGAGGATCTTTAAAGGAACAGTGTCTAGGTTCATGCACACCACCTGGACGTGACTCAATTGGAGCATTAATGACTATGAACTGTTTTTCTTACAGTACATACCGCCAAGGCAGACCACCTTCATATGTCTACTCAGAGCACATGTTTCATTTGCTTTGTCTCTCTCAGTTGAATACTACATTTCTGTTCTTTCTCCCTTTCCCTTTTCATAGAATAGTTGCTTGAATGACAGAGACAAAGAAAAGTTCCTCATAGCAAAGAAGGACAAGATCAGCCTCAGAATTCTGGCTCCAAACTTGTACCCCGTGACTCAGTTAAGTCTCCACTGAAGTGTGCTAAGGACCACCACACAAGGGGAAGTCACTGTAAGGACTAAGGAAGGGACTGGGTTCACAATGGGAGACATGGGTCCCAGTCCCAATCCCACAGCTGACAAGCCATATAGTCATCAACCACTCTAGACATCAGTGTCTACTTGTTCAGTAACATTATCATTCTTTTTGGATTATTTCAAAACTATCTAATGAGAGGGGTTAGAAACTCATTTCTGGATTTATTAGTACACTGACATTGAATAATCTCTAACACGTTCAAAACAGCTAATGTACTGATTCGTATGCCAGTTTTTACCTAAATTCTTTTCTACTTCCTAAAAAAAAAAAAAAAAATCTTCTAGATAGTGGTCAAAAAGTAAAATCTAAATATCAGAAGATACTAAATAAACATCTAAATCATTTTTCTACCTGAGAGTAAAGTCTTAAACTACACTACCTATAAATCATGAGAAAATCAGCAGCCTTAGCCAGGCAATGGCGGTGGGCACAAGTTTTTAATCCCACAACGTGGGAGGCAGAAGCAGGTTGATCTCTGAGTTGAAGGCCAGCCTGGTCTACAAAGTGAATTCCAGGATAGTTATGCCTGTTACACAGAGAAACCCTGTCTCAAAAAACTAAAAGCTAACAAACAAAATAAAACGAAAACCAACTGAGAATGCTTTAGGCCCAATTAGATCAAAATATTAATATAAGAAATCCTAGAGATGGCTCAGTGCCTAACAACCTGAGTCAGATCCCTGGAACCCACATGGGAAAAAAAGAGAAACAATTTCTGCAAGTTGGCCTCTGACCTACACACACACACACACACACACACACACACACACACACACAGTGACACACATATGCACACACACAAACACCCCAGTGGCGCACATGCACAAATAAATGAAAATGTAATTCAAATACTGAAAATATTAATGCAGCATAGATACATAGGAGTTGTAGATGCACAGAAAGATGGGTAGTAAACCAGATGAATAGTAAGGACATATAGCAGAGAGACATGTATTATACACAGGGTACTACAGAGGTTAAGCAAGTGCTCATGGAATACTTAAATGTTAACTTATACTGTTCAAAAATGATGTACTACAAAGGAAACAGAGTTTTGGAAATACATAACCAGTATTTTCAGATCTTGTATTAAATAGGAGGCAGCTGATTCTTTTATTTATATTTATTCACTTGGAGTAGGGACTTGCATACACTATGGTGCTCAACTGAGGTCAGGGACAACTAACGAACTGTTCTCTCCTTCCACCATGTAGACATCAGCGACCAAACCGGATCACAAGGCTTGGTGACAAGCACCTTTACCTACCGAGTCATCTGGCTGGCCCCACTTTAAAATCTTGAATGATTATGTCAATAGCCACCTCACTAACAAGCAACAAGACCAGATGCTAATAACCAATATCCTAACTTAAACCACATGGGGCAGGAATTTCTTAAATCTCACTATGGCAAGCATTATGTTTATGAAATTAAAAAATGCAGAGATCTTCTCAGGGCCCTTCACAGGTTCTGTAAGAATCAGTTCTATAATTTACCTTCTCTTCAGCTTCTCTCAAAAATTATTTAAAAGAAATGAGACAGAGCTAATGTATATGATAAAAGGCTACATGTGATGAACAATAAAGGAGACTGTGCTATTATAAGAAATGTCTATTTTTAGACTCTATAGGGCACAAGAGTTTAGCAGGGGCACCAAAGAATCTTCTGCTCACTAAGGCACTGGAATACTACAGAAACAGGCAGATCCTGGTCACCCTGAGACCCTGTGACACCATACCAAAGACACAGGACAACACAGCGCTGTTTTGGCTGGCACTGATCCTCTGACTATATCTCACAACTATAGATGATAGGCTATACAGCATACCCTAAATATAACTCAAGAGTTGCAGCACCACCATCCCCCAAGGCCCCTTGGCCTCTGGAGAATACTAATAGAAGGCTATAGCAAAGCTCTATATCCACTATGTTCCTAGAGACCCCACATCACCAGACTAAGTTAAAAAAAAAAAAAAAGATTTAGCCTGGCCAGATAGATGTCCCTTGAAGACTACACTTCGTCTTTACTCCTAATGCTATCTTTGTTTCTTACCCCAAGGCAGGAAAAGCAGGAACAGGGCTGGGGCCATGTGTCTCTGAATAGAACTGCTGCTAACCTCAACTATTCTGAGGTTTCGGTCTCAGTTTAGCTACTTCTTATGGAAGATCAGAGATATACTATCTACCTCATTTACACTCAGCTCCTCAGTCTACTAAACAGGAAGGTTATCTTTAAAACCTCAAAATTACTGTAAGTGATATGTTTTGAGCAAATATTACAAGCCCAAGGGAACTAACCACATAACTGAAATCTACCAATAATCTTGTAAACAGCAAACCTACTGCCTCCTACACCTCCATTTCCATCAAAGCAATTTTAAAAAGCATAGCTCAATGATGTGGGTTTTTGCCATTTCCCACTCTTGCTACACCAAAGACAGAAACTGAAAGAAATACTCAAATGACCTATGGAGGCAAAGAGCTAGGCCAATCCTGACTGCTTTACCTAAGGTAAATTCACACATTTACACAGGTAACATCCAAATACCTGGAACTGTCCAGCTGTCACTGATGACAACTTCATCAGAAGGTCAAATGCTAAGGTTTTCACTTCTTCAAAAGTACTTGTAAAACATTCCATTAGTACCTGGAAACGGCCAGCATCAACATCATGACTCAGCTGATACACTGTCTGGATGTTACCTTAAAATTTTAAATAAAAGAAAATCACTTAAATGTGAATAAAAAAAATCAACTACCCAAAGTTATCTGATCAAATATTTACATAAGATCAATACACAATAAAACTTCACTTCATCCTTTACACAGCATACACTATGCACACAGCATAACTGCACCTCTACATGAAAAAGTACCACAGCTTTACAAATATGAAACAGACTTTTTTAAGACTTAAAAACATTTTATTTCCTTTCAAAAGGTATGAAAGATCTCAGTTACTTTTAAGATAAAATTTAACAAATAAATTTAGGAACACATGTTTTTAAAAATCTTCATGGTGCTAAAAGGATGGTTCAGTAGTTAAGAGTAGACCAAGGTTCAGTTCTCAGCACCCATGTGGTATCGCACAGCTACCTGTAACTCCAGACCCAGGAAATCAACACCATTGTCTGGGCTTGGTGGACACCAGACAAAAGATGTACATACATACATGCAGGTAAACATTTGTATACATATAATTAAAATAAATCTTTAAAAGAACAACTTACTGACCCAGGATTCAAAGTCTTAAGAGTCAGCTGATATAGAATGACCAACAACATGGCCTATCATCTTTTTATTTTGAGCCATCCCAAATTCTTGGAATAAATTCCACATACTCATTGCAATTTTTTGTTTTGTTTTGGTTTTTTTAGAGACAGGGTTTCTATGTGTAACAGCCCAGGCTGTCTTGAAACTCACTTTGTAGACCAGGCTGGCCTCAAATCACCTGCCTCTGCCCCCCAAGTGTTGAGATTAAAGGTATGCATCACCACCACCATTTTTACATTTTTTTTAAATGATTAGTTTTTGTATTTTATGTGTACTAGTGTTTCACCTACATATATGCATATGTACCACATGTTCCTAGTGCCTGCTAAAGTGCTCAAAAGAGAGCGTAAGAATCTCTGGAACTAGAGTTATGAATGGCTTTGAATTTCCATGTGGGTACCAGGAATAGAACCTGTGTCTTCTACAAAAGCAGAAAGTATTCTTTTTTTAAAAAAAAAAAAAAAGATTTATTTATTTATTATACATTATACAGAAGAAGGCACCAGATGTCAACATAAATGGTTGTGAGCCACCATGTAGTTGCTGGGAATTGAACTCAGGACCTCTGGAAGAACAATCAGTGTGCTTAGCCTCTGAGTCATCTCTCCAGCCCCGCAGAAAGTATTCTTAACCATTTTTTCAGCCCTGTGTACAATATCTTTAATAAGCAGCTGAGTTTTGTTTGTTGTATTTTTTTTGAGGTTTTCTGCATCTGTATTAGTGTTCTTACAGAGCCTTTAATTATTGTTTTGGATTTATCTATTTATGACGGCCTGGGCACACACATGCCATGGTGCACATGTAGAAGTCAGAAGGTAACCTGTGCAGTCAGTTCTCTCCTTAGATAGGCAGGCTTGGCAGCACTGAGCCTTCTTCTTGGCCACCTACAAAGCCTTATTTACTTTTCTAATGAGCATCACAGAATGAGTCAGGAGGTCATCCCTCCTCTTCAATTTTGTGAAAGATTATAAGAAAGGATAACTGTAAAGATTTGGTGGAATTTACCAGTAAAGTCACTTGTCCTGGACTTTGCTTTGTAAGAGTACTTTATGACTGTTTATTCATTTTGCAACAAGGTCTTGACTAGGTAGAGCAGGTTGATTTCTAATTTGAGATTCTCTGCCTCAGATCCTATCATCATACCTAGATGCTAGGAGGTTTTGATTACTGCTTCAATCTCTTTAATAATTATAGAATTCTTCTTTTTTTCCTGGAATGAACTTGTACATTTTGTGTAGATTATTAAATTTGTTGACATGCAATGTTTTTTGCATGTGATGATTTCTGAAAGTGTAGAAATCTTCAAGCAGATGGCAGATATGAGAAACCACATTTTAACCACAAAGGCTCATTCACCTTTTTATTAAATATAAGATAACCATGATGGTTTTCATTTTAAACTAAACAGATGAAGCCCTTTCTTATAACAGCACAAACAAATGTGGCACTGAAGTACAGGAAGTCTTGGTGCAGTAAGCCAAGAAGATCCATGAAACGTGGCAATGTGTTGAGCAGACAGTGACCACCAAAAAAAGAGACAGTTTCTTTCCCATCTGCCCTTTAATAGCAACGTTAATTACGTACGAATGAGAGCATATTTATAAAGGAATTATAGAAAGAACAAAAACCTGACCAAGAATGTTTCCCACACATGTTGAAGCTCACCTTCTGAGACAGGAAATACTTCAGCTACTGATCCTAAAATGCTTAAAGCCGAAAACCTGGTTGAGTAGGAAGACCCAGGAAACAATGCTTCAAAAAGAATGTTGCAAATAGATGACATGAAATTCTAAAATGAAAAACAAATTACAATGGAGTATAATTAAGTTAACTGGCAGTTAGTTAAGTGGTTCCCTTCAGGAGTAAGTGCTTTTGTTATGTTTAATTAAAGAGTGAAGACTCTTTAGAAGATATCCTAGCTTTTTGCTTATTCACCTTGATATCTACTAAAGTTTGGACAGTTTATCCCATAAGGACTAATCTGCTTCAAGTCTGATCCCCAGTGGGACAGTATCAAAGTGAAGAGGCAAGGCCTGGTGGAAGGTAGTTAGGTCTAGGGGACTCCCCCCCCACCCCCCACCCCCCGCCCCCAGGAACTGATTAATTCTGTCAGGAGTGAGTCAGATTACTTTTAAACTATGAGTTTCCATAGTTTAAATGGATGGCTGCTCCATTACACGTTTATTTTCTCAGCCTGCTCTCTTGCCTTCACCCCTAAACACATGCTCCTTCCACACTATGCTCACCACTCTGCTATCTCATGACCTGGGCAGGGAACCCTCACTTCTGCTGTTTGATCTTTCCAGCCACTAATATTCTTCAGAACCTCTCTCCTTTCCAAAGTATCCTCCCTCAGGCATTTGATACAGCAACACAACATGGACAATACTTAAGGCACAAATTACATCATGACCGTACTAAACCTTGTCTTTACAAATTTAGCGATAAAAAAACAAAAAATAGTTTTAGAAAAACAAAAAAACCAAGATCTGCTCAGTCCCTATCTGTGCCAGGCTTTACGAATCCTAACTTCTCCAGACAGAAGCCTTCAGGCACCAGAGGTATGCAGCTTTCCAAAGTTTTAAGGTAAACACAGAAATAACCAATGCAGACCACTAAATGGACTGTGACACAATTATAAAAAGATCTACCTTGCTATGTAGCAGAGGGTGACGTTCAATTTCTGATCTTCTTGCTTCCATTTTATAAGTGCTGAGACAACAGGCATGTGCCACCAACTCAGTTTATGGATCCCATATATTCATATGTTGGACTCCCAGGTTGGGATCCAACATGGCTTTATGCACACTAAGAAAGCACTCCACCAGTTGAACTCCATCCCCAGCCCATGTCCTAGCTAACTTATGTTCCTCGTAACATTTTCAAATATCATAACCAACAACAGGAACTCCCTACTGTCCATTTCTCACATTCAGTTCTTGTCACTCACGCCTGCATCCCACGTGTCATGTTTCCTCACAAGTGAACTCCCTTCTCCAGGTCCTCCCTGACTTCTCTCGTCTACCAGCCCTCACTCAAGTGAGCCCATGGACAGCACTACTGGAGTGTCTCCAGCCAGGAGCAAATCTAGACCGAGGTACTGGCTCCACACCTAGTAGCTGAGCTCATTCAGTTTTCTCACTTGTTACATGGGGAGAAGAGTGCTTAGCCTTGCTATAAAAGATCAATCAAATGAGAACATATGTGCATGGTGTTTGGTAAGTGTAAAAGCATTCTAGACATTAGGACTGGTTATTTAGGTAAGAAATCATCTCTGCTACCCTAAAAGACATCTTTATCAGCTAACAGCCTTCCTTCTTCCTTGGCACTTGGTCTACAGTTGGCACTGGGCCTATCACACACTGCTTGGCACCCAATGGTATGATAGTAACACAGGGCAAAAATCACAACCTCCAAAAACCACAGACTGTTAACAGTTATAAGAAACGATCATAACCACAAGATTGACTTCAATTTAGTCCCTCCAATGTTCAAATCTGATTATCTGTCAGACATAGGACACATGACTATACTCATAGTGCTCAGAAAACTAAGGCTAGTCTGGGCTACACAATGAGACCTTGTCTCAAGAGAGGAAAAAAGAAATATCTAAGCAAAAAACAAAACACAAGCTTTTGTGAAAATTTAGAATCTCAATCCACACAATAGGCCTTTATGTTCCTAAGTTTCATAAATACCATGTCACTCCTTACATTAAGAGGCAAAGGAGAGCTGGAGAGATAGCTCAGAGGTTAAGAGTGCTGACTGTTCTTCCAGAAGTCCTGAGTTCAATTCCCAGCAACCACATGGTGGCTCACAACTATCTATAATGATATCTGGTACCCTCATCTGTATACTGTATACATAATAAATAAATAGATCTAAAAAAAAAAAAACCAGGCAAAGGAGATATATATCCTCAAATCCAGCAATGATTGAAGAGAGGCTAATAAACACCATACTCACTCTCACACACAGGGCAGGGCTCCATATTATACTCTAAACCACTTTGATGGCTCCTAGTTAGACTTTTTTATTTTTATTATTTTATTATGTTGCATTCATAGGTGAGCAGCAAATGCCACTGTGCCTATGTGGAGGTCAGATGACAATTTTCAGGAGTAGGCTTTCTCCACATGGATTCCAGGTATGGAACTCAGGCCCAGCAACACACATACACACACTCTTCTCTGTGTCATTCTGTCACAGTCCTCAGGTACTGCATTGGCTCCACAACTCAGGCCAGCCACCTTCCGTGAAGTACTGAGGCCCAGAGGGATGTGTAAGGCCCAGAATGACAAGGAAAAGGCACAAAGCCACCATTCCCCAAGAGATATCTGTTTGCTGCCCTCTAGCGCTTACTCAGTGCCTGGTTTCTGCAACAGCCCTGTGTGTCCAGCACATACCTACCTTATACTGCTCTAAAGAGACAGGAGGCCCCTCCTTGCTGGACCTGTTCTCTGAGTCAGCTGAAGATTTCCTTTGCTCCAACTTATAAAGTACCTGAGAACTTTCTTGTATCCTACAAAACAACTTTTAAGGAGAAAAAGACATTTTAAAAAAATGTGAACTTCACAGTAAAACATCATCCTAGTTAAACATCAGCCTACAGAGATAATTTAAGGCAAATGAAATACTTAGGTTTTCAAATCTTGAATCTGCAGTTTCTTTTTGACAGAAAATTAACATTTTATAGTTTTACCAAAACCAACATATTACTACAACGAGAACCAAACCAGTTTTCCCATTTCCTTTAAGCTGGTGTGAACCTGAAGGTGATAGTCATTTCTACACCTTACCAATTCCTTACCATAGATGTATTGTAGAAATGATTCAAGTTACTTACGAAATTACCATCCCATGAGGTGCTCACAAATTAAGTGTTTCCTTACCCCTCACCAATGCTTTCTTCAAACCACCCACACTCCAAGATCCCCAATGCTCAACTTTTTTTTTTCTTTCAAAACAAGAGCTTTGGGCAGGGGAGATAGCAGAGTGAGGAAGGGTGCCAGTCCCCAAGCCTGATGGCTTAAGGACCTTATTCTCAGGGTCCACACGGCAGATGGAGAGAACCAAGTCCTGCAAACTGTTCTGACCTCCATAAATGCACCCCATTATGTATGCCTGTCCCCTAAATAAATGAATAAAATGTTAAAAAGGTCAGAGTTGATTTTTTTTTTTTTAAACACTCAAATGAAAAAACTTTCTGTGCTGGATTTTAAAACTTTTTTTTTTCTTTTGGTTTTTTGAAATAGGGTTTCTTGGTGTTGCCCTGGCTATCCTTGTAGACCAGGCCAGCCTTGAATGCACAAAGATCTGCCTGCCTCTGTCTCCTGAGTGCTGGGATTAAAGAGGTGTGCCAGCACTGCCCAGCTCTGTGCAATATTTTAATCCCACATGTAAACTTGCTAAACTCAGGGGCAAGACACTGGAGCTATAAAGACATATACTAGACCAATACCACAACCATTCCACACTCACCTCAAATCTAGACCCTTTTCAAAGAATAGTTTTTAGAGTAATTACTATTTTCCCATTCTGATGCAAAATTCTACCTTTTTAAGGAGCGAGCAAATCTGCTGCCGCACCCCTGGAGACTGGCTGTTGAGATTGTATGTGATAAAGAATTGAACCCACTGCATTTCTTCTGTAGAGACCACTTCTGTGCTCCGGTTACTTTCACAAAGCAAGCCTAGTGTATCTATCCGCACCTAAAATACACCAAACAATAAAATGTTAATTTTCCCATGAAGTAAGAAAAGCCTAAAGTACTTCAACTGTGTAGTATTTATGTAAGCTACCAGAAAACAAACTTCATGTTACCCACATATACCTCTGAAGGGTTTCTTAATCTAAAACAACTTGTAGTTATTTTTTATAAAACTGTTATTACATGTATAAACCTAGGCTTATGTACATTCATGAGCCAAAGCCTTTATTGACATAGCACTCAGCTCTATCCCTCACTCCAGGCCTTCACGATTCACGGCTAGTTCACACTACTCTGTCTCCTGACTTCTACTCGGGAACTTCTTCTCTGCTTCCACTGATAACCAATGAACAAACAGACTCAATTGGTAACTAGGTACCAAGGACATCATCCGTCTAGCACTAGAGGTTTCCATTCTGTGTGCTGTTCTAACACTCCATTTCCTAACCAGCCAGCACCTACACTGATCAGGTTCCTCTAAGCCTTGCAGATAAAGCCCTTACCAGGGCACACTGACGTCTAGGTTGTCCCTCAGAGCTGCAGGTTCTTTACGTAAGTTGTCTGAGCTCCCCAGTTAGACACTGCATAGACTGAGGACAAGGATACCTCTCTCTACTACCATAATGAACTCCCTTACAACTCACAGACACTGCATAGACTGAGGACAAGGATATCTCTCTCTACTACCATAACGAATTCCCTTACAACTCAGGGGCCACTAGCAGGACAAGTAAAGGAATCAGGTTATCAGGGACTAATGTGTGCAACTGAAGTTTCCTTACTTGGCAGTGTTGGTGAACTAAGCCTTGCTTTATCCTTGCACCGCACACAAGGCTTTTCCAGGCATGAGTTGCAGACCGAAGATGTCCATGAGCTCTAGCTGTTCGTAGACAAGCCATCAGAGCCCCCAGAGCCCCTCTTCGATTACAAAACCCTAAGAGGAGAAAAGACTGTTCTTGCTTAAGACCACAAGAGCAAAGACCATTCCTATACTATGCAATGAGTACGACATGCCAACTCTCATATTCCAATTAACATTAAATTTTAAACTAAATTCTAGGATGAATTAAAGTGTTTATTCTAAAATAAAAATGACTGAAAATAATTGTGCCAATAATTTCAAGAATGGGAATTATCTTATTAACATAAACAAATCAAAACCTACTTTCTAGTAATTTCACTTTTTGCCTTGAAACTTTAAAAACCCCACCATTATGTGAATTAGAAGAAAAATATCAAGTAGAGAAAAGTGAAAACAATTACACAAGAATAGTAGAAACAGTGTACTTGTTCAAAGACTATTATTTCCTTGAAAATAAACACTGACCCTCAATGTATATTTTAGAGTTGTTCTCATTTATAAAGAACATAAACGTGAGCCACAAAGACTTCCTGATTTCAGTGGAACCTCATCCTTTAGCAAAGCTGTACTCTGACTGAGCACAGGAAGCTGAGGTGCACAAAACACCTCACACAGAATAAATACAAGCTAACATCAGGACAGCTTTAGCAGTCCCTCAAAAATGCAAAAACAACTGTTAACCATTACATACTGTTTTTGTGTATAGGAATCAAAATTTCCTCTCAGAACCAAGTCAAAAAAAATTTAAGATTTCCATGTTCAGGATTATCATTTTATATTCATTTTCAATCTCTCTATGTATTTAGAGAGTTTCATGCAGTCATGGCATACGTGGAACCCATCATGTATACTAAAATGGCCTTGAACTGGAAGCAGTCCTCCTGTTTTAGTCTTCCAAGTGCTGGACTTAGAGACATATACCACCATACACACCTACACAATCATTATAAACCATGATTCCTTCAGTACTCCTGAGTTTGAGTGGAATGTTCCCCCTATTTTAAATGACTACGTAGTTCTTTTTTTTCTAAGTTGTGAAAAAAAAAAAATCTGTTTTTATTAAGCCTGCCTAAAGCATTTTCAATTGCTATCTCAATCACCTGGATAAGAAAAGTACATAAAATAATACAGTTACTCAGTTTGAGGATAAAATAATAAATTAAAACCTTGTAACTAGGGGCTGGAACAAATGGTTCTGTAGTTAAAAGCAGTGGCTACTCTCCTAGAGTACTCAGGTTCAATTCCCAGCACCTACACGGCAGCTCACAACTATCTGTAACTGCATTCCAAGGGATTCAATGCTCAATGCTCTGTTCTGACCTCTGAGGGCATTAGGCACACATGTGTTGCTCATATCATATACATAGAATTCAATTTAAAAAAAAAAAAAAAAAAAAAAAAACCTTTATAATTGGAATCACTTCTTGGTTTGGCAAATTTACTTCAACCCAAAACAGCACTCAGCTGCTGGAAATTCAATGTGTTTCAGTCGGAAGTGGTTGTTATTAACAGCATTCTTACCGCATGTGGAAGAGGGGAGGGAAGACACTTAAACTGGGAGAGGACAAGCATTTGCACAGGGACCTACATTAAGGCTCCTAGATAGAAATTACTACAACATAGTCCTCACCAGGTTCAGTGTCAATAGATGCCTGAAGAATCTTCACCATGTACTGCAGGCTTTCTGGGCTGTAATTCAGTAACCTTGGCAAGTAATAATCAATCACGTAAGACTTCTGATCCATGTTTCCCCCACACAGTATAGAAAGGAGAGGAGAAACCCAAGTCTCATGCCACTCATCCATCCAAGTGTTGGTGACATTTTGGGACTTCAAATGGCTCTTATGATTTTTAAACATCGTTTCCAAGAGGTCACTTGCATAAGGTACCAATGACTGGTCTCCCATCACGTCTAGAATTTGAGATGGAATAGTTTTATCTATTGCCAAAATGTGTTCAATTCCAATATTCTCAACCAAACAGCCAAGGCATGTGTACTTCCCTTTAATATGCCATTCTAATTTCAGAAGACTTTTAGTCAATTCCAGAAAGAAAGAGTCAGTGACTAAATCGGCACCTTCCATACTGAGCCAGTGTATTTGCAGAAGATTTCTGAATATGATTTTGGTTTGGTGTCTCAAAGCATCCAATGGATGTTCCCAGTGTGTATAGACATATTCCAAAAGTCTCCCAGTTATACTTGAAGCCCCATTCAGAGAGTGCTTTAGGCTTGGGGAACTTGATTCAAGGACATGTAAGGCTGAATTGGTCCAAGATACCAAGACTCTAGACAGGAACATTTCTAGTGTTGACTCTTTAATCCTGGAGAAAAATAAACCATGACATATACTATTATAAACTGCCTAGTAAAAGGAATTAGACAGACATCACAACTTTTAAATACAAAGAATAAACAGAAAATTCAATGAAATTTCCAATAACAAATTTACAAATAAGGACAAATTTTCACATGAATCTTTATTCCTTACAAAAAATAAAAACAAAAAAACCTTTAGGAATAAATAAAATATTAACTATCTTTACTGTGATGATGGTTTCATGAGTATTTTAGTGTGTGTGTGTGTGTGTGTGTGTGTGCGCGCGCGCGCGCGCGCTTGAATGCATGCAGAAAGAGAGACAGAGACAAAGAAAGACACACACACACACACAAGAGAGAGATACAGGCATTCAAGTGAGAGTGAGGATGAATGCGCAGAGGCCAAAAGAAGATGTCAGGTATCATCTATAGCTCTCTATCTTACTTCACTGAGCCAGGGTTTGTTACTGAACTACAAGCTGGTTGTTTCAACTAAGAGCTCCGAGATTTACTTGCCCTTACTAATGCTGAGGTTGAAGACGCATGTGATGCTTGAGATTTGAAATCAGGTCCACATGCTTGCACAGGAAGTGCTCCTACCCACTGACCACCTCCCTTGCCTCTTGTGGAGATTTTAAAATAACATTAGGTCATGGCTGAAAAAGGCTAGAGAATCATGTTTCGGTCTTGGGTGTCTGCTGTTTTAGGATGATGAAAATGTATTTTGAGACAAGGTCTCACTAGGTAACCTAGGCTATACTCAAACTCATTTTGCTGTTCTGCCTCCTGAGTGCACTACCATAAACCATCCAGGATGATGAAAAGCACTGAGGTTGACTGTTGGGATGGCTGTGCACCTCCACAAACATACAAACGAAGCAGAACTGTGCACTGTACACCTGTGAATTTATAGTACATGAATTACATCTCCAAACTGTAAAAATCATTTTAGAGCTTTCTACTTATTTTAATAGTAACGTTTATAGGCTGTATTCATGGTCTGACTTTTTAAGTCACTACATTTATTTATTTGTTTGTTTGTTTGTTTGTTTAATGTATGTATGCATGCACGTGCGCTAACATCATAGGAAAACTTGCAGGAGTCAGTTCTCTCCTTCCACAATGTAAGTTCAATCACTCAAACGCAGACCGTCAGGCTGGTGTCAAGCACTTTTAACAGCCAAGCCATCTCACCAGAGCCTGCTATGACATTTTAAGTACTTGATCATTTTATCCATAAAGGCAACACACCAAAGAAATTCAGCTCTGTGAATACCTTATTATAACATGCTCAGATGCAAGCATTTACTATCTAAATTTCACTTTACTCATCCAACAAATTAAGTTTTTTACACTATCTGTATGTAAAACACAAAACTGGATTATCAAGAACTCATGAATCTTAATGCATTATACACTCAGACATTTTTATAGGATTTTGTTGTTTAGTTTGGTTTGGTACAGCTCTAGGAACTAAAAATAGGGCCATGTGTTCTACCATCCCTAAACTAAAATTTAAGTTTTAAAAAATAGTAGCATGGGCTAGGGAGAGCTCAGTAGTTAAAAGCACATACTGTACTTTCAGAGGTCCAAAGCTCAGTTCCCAACACCTATGTCAGGCAGATCAAAACCACCTACAACTCTAGTACCAAAACATCCATTGCCCTCTTCTGGCCTCCATGGCACACACACACACACACACACACACACACACACACACACACACACACGCAAATACTCACCACAGATATGCACACAATTAAATACAAAATAAAATCTTTTTTAATGCTGACATAAGTTGAGTGTGGTACTGTATACCTGTTATGAAAGGAGAACCAGGAAGATGAGGAATTCAAAACCAGCCTTAGCTACAAAGTAAGTTCAAGGCAACATGAGACTGACTCAAACAACAAAGCAGAAAGCTAGCATAAATACTGAACATTAGAAATGTTCGTTAGGTTAGCCTATACCAGTAATTCCTGTGATTGTCATTCTCATTAGCTTGTCTTTTCTCTCTCATGCCTATTTTTATTCTCATCTATTAATTTTAATTTAGGATTCATCCTAACCACATTTAATTGAATTGAGTTGTCTTTCAAATGTCTTATAAGCCAAACAAAATATGAAATAACAAAACCAAAACTCACTGTGAACTCAATGTAAACAAAACATGTACAGTATCCAAGAGCAAAGCCTCTCCTCTTGGGCCCATGCTCCCATCCTGCCAGTCCAACATAGCAAGCGTTCCCTGACACAGGAATAAGAGAGCTGACGATGGTATGTCAGCACAGAAAAGGCTCCTGCAGCTGTTCATGAACCACTCAGGGATGCTAGTGCAGTCAACTGATTGGAGAAGCAGGCTGCTGATCTAGAAAGCAACAGAAGTAATAATATATAAATATCTCAAATACAAACCTACAAATCTTTCTCAAAATATTTCATAAAATATTCTAGCAAAGTAATGCTGAAACAGCCACAAACATTAAAGTTAATATACTAACTTTAAAAAGAAAAACAATTAAATCTAATAAGCACATGAATCTTTTTGTGGAGATCGAAGTACTGGTAAAGCATAAAGGTCAACACCTGCAGATGGACCAGAGGATGCTGTTAGAGGAGTTCTGAGAAAAAAAATCAGATGCATGCAAGAATTATTATTTTGCATGATCTCAGAATACACAGATGTTAATTAGACAAAGTGAGTTTCTAGATAACATACTGAGAGGGAAGAATGCTAGCAGCCAATATTAGAAGACTATGATCTTCTAATGTACACTATGTCTACATTACCAAATTACACTTTCCTAGAGACCAAATTCACTAAAAACTGACCCAAACACGCCCCTTAGATTACATGATAAAGTATGATTAAGTATATTACAAAGGCTATTCTGAATAAAAACACTACCAGGAAATTATTAGCATGTGTTTAAACATCAATCACTGTACAGTTGCAATGTTATAAATATCTCTTACCATACTGACACACAGAAACAAAAAGACAGCCCTATAAAAAACTAGAGGTTCATCAACAAAATGTTAATAGTGGTTATCTTTGCAAAACTGATCTACAGGCAGCTGTTATTACGCTGTAATCACCCCTACCACCACTTCATTTGTATATTTAGAATTACCATTATGAGAGAAAAGAGCTATTGAAAAAAATCCTAATTATGCCAAATAAACTTTTTAATTTCAGCTAATGTGGTTCAAACACTAAGGAGCCAATGAAAAGGCTGAGTGGGTAAAACATGTTAGGTCTAACAACCTAAGTTTGATCCTCAAGATCCATGTGGTAGGTTGTCCTCTGACCTCCACACAGAAACTGTGACAAATGTGCCCATGCACACCACAAATTAATGACTGTACAATAATAACCAATAAAATATTTAAATTAAAACAAATTGATGTCCATCCAATTCTTCACAAAGGAAAGTTCTGAAAAGGAGATGTACTCACCAACTCAGAAAGTTTTTCAGATGGACGGAACATGGTCTTCACAAAAAGAATAACAGCTAATCCCGATGTGCTCTGAACAGTCTGCAGTAGGTCATCTATGGGGGGGGGGGGAGAATCAGTCATCATGGCTTAAAGGATGGAGAGTCTGAGGTAGTAGAAAGAGCAAGTACTTTGGGTCAAACAGTCCTAGGCAGTTCCAGTTTGACCATTTCCCAGGTGACTAGATCCCAAAAAGGTTACTTAACATCCCAGGAATTCATTCAGCTGTCTTTTAAATTAAAAACAATAAGAAAAATAACTCATATCAGGCAAGTTGTCATAAAGTTTAAAAGAAAATGAAGAGAAAGGCTAAGCCCAGCACATACTCCGTGACTGAGCTTCCTCTTGTCCAACATCTTACTTTTATCCTCAACACCTATGCGGAAGGCACACCATCACCTGCCCCTCCTCGGTTCTGGTGCCTCTGTGCTCTCATTCCACCAACAATTTTCCTTAGACAGCACTGAAGGTCTATGTGAAAAAACCTCCACCAATGTCAGTTAGAAACTTTACAGGCACAACGCTCAAGGTGACCAATTTTGATTTGCTATCCTTGTTTTGTCTGCATATACATTAGCCTCCAGTAATGTAAATTACTCAACGAAGACTAAGAAGTATGACAGACATCTTAACTATTAAATAGATACTCTGCCCTCCACCTCTAGGAACAAAACTGACTTTGAGTAGCCAAATGCTTTTAACCAAAAGCAGGATTCTTGCTCCCCCAAACTTTTTGAAATTAAAGGCCGCAATGGGAGAATTCAGGCCAATGAGCTAAAGGCAGAAGTCATTTGGATCTATTAGTTTTTCTGATTACAAAGCAAGGCTCTGGGGCTAGAGAGATGGCTCAGAGGTTAAGAGCACTGGCTGCTCTTCCCGAGGTCCTGAGTTCAATTCCCAGCACCCACATGGTGGCTTACAATCACCTATAATAGGATTGGATGTACACCTTCTGGCCTACAGTGTACATGCAGAGCACTAAGAAAGAAAGATGTAAGACCCTTCTTCTCACCTTGAACAAACACATAATGTCTGCAGCTACAGAGGACAGATGCCAAACAGGAAGCAGCAAGCACATGGATAAACACCAACACAATAGAATAGACTAGCAGAGAGGCAGAGCTGGGTCCTATAGCAGTTGTTCTGGGTCATCTATCTCTAAACTCCGTGATAGTTTTCTGTTTCATTCCACTAAACACTTTCACTAACACAAAAAGCTTTAACTAACTTAAGAAAGGCACTTCATCAGTTACAGCTCTAATGCCAGGAGGTCACACACCCTCTTCTGACCTCCTCAGGAACCCACACACACATACTGAGAGACATAAACACATACATTAAGATTTCTTATTTTTTAAAAGTAACTAATTAGTTTAGTTTGCTGTAAATTCCTAAAAGTCCACAGTAATTTTTCTAGTTATCAGTGTTAAAACAATTACCCAAGCAAAAGCAGAGTAAATCACCATTTCTTATAAATAAGAATTTTAAACAGGTTCCCATAATATATGTTTGTATGATGTATGTGTATGTGTGTGTGTGTGTGTGTGTGTGTACAACTTGTGACTCCACCCTCTGTCACCATGTGAGTTCCAGGGATTGAGGACTAAACTCAGGTCATCTGGCCTAGTGGCAAAGTCTTTACCCATGAGACATTTGCACAGCCAATGTTTTCATTGTTTAAAATGCTATATGTGTGTGTGTGTGTGTGTGTGTGTGTTGCCTGCATGTGTGTCTATGCACCATATGTGTACAGTGTCTTAGAAAACAGAAGATGATGCAGAATTTCCTGGGACTGGAATTATAGACGACTGTGAGCTGCCATACGGTACTGGCAAATGAACCCAGGTCCCCTGGAATATCAGCCAGTCTTCTTACTTACAGAGCTGTCTCAAAAAAGTCCCTGGGGTTTTTCGTTTTATTTTTGCTGTTGTTCATTTGTTGTTTTATATTTAAGTTAAATTCATATATACATTACCACACAGAATAACAGATGAAAAGAATTTAACCTTTTCTGTAATATTCAAATGTTATGTAACCCTTTGTTTAAAAAAAAGATTTGATATATACATACGCAAATAAATTATAGAAGTGACTCACCATCAGCAAAAGAGAACTTAGTTTCTGGTCCTGATAACTTACCCATGTAGCTCACCCCAAGCATCATTCCCCTTCAGACTCAAACACTTGTCTGACTTCCACAGTAATGACTTCCTCCTATTCTTCAATAGCATCAACAATGACGACATATTCCATATAGAACAGCTGCCATATCACTGTCTAAATGTCTTTTAGAAACCTGGCACTATAGGCACCCTTCGTCTCTCTCTTACAATTCTCTGATAAAGAACTCATCTTTTTAAGTCTTCCTTAAATTTGGTAACTGCTTCTAAAGAATTTTCTTCTATAACCCAAAGTCTTTGGCTTTTCAACAATGAGTGTACTGGTATTTCTCCTTTGTACACAATAAACATGCTGACATATATACACACAAACTGGAAAAAGTTGTTCAACCTTCCTTGCTGAACTCATACATTTAAAAAACAAAAACAAGCAAACAAAAATGCATTAAAATCATGTGGTTCAGGTCTTTTTGTCCATAGGCTAAAGTTGCACATCTCAATTACATGTATAGGAAAAGCTGACTGGCATACAGTTATGACCATCATTTTGTACACTGTCACACTTACCGTCATTTAAAAACTTGGTGAAAATGCTCAGTAAGCCACACATGGTTGGCCAGATGGGAGAGCCGGAGTCACTCCAAAGGTCACCCTGGACACCTTGTACTTTCTGTACTAATGTCATTGAGACTCTAATGCCCACCAACAAGTCATTCATTAGCTCTGTTTGAACAATATGATTTCCAGCAAATTTTCTACAGAGAAGAAAAGATTCAAAAGAAAGTTCAAATACAAATGTCAGCACTTCTATCCTCTCTAAAATCTTCCTGCCTCCAAGGGCCAAAATCCATTTGGGATAAACAATGCAGTTACACAGACACCAACTGTAAACTCTTAAGTACTCTTAGGGCAATAGGCCCCTCTTTCTATACCATATCAACTATACTCCCTATTTTAGGGTAAAGATAAGAAATTGTTAAGAAGGATTGAAGAACTAATGAGACAACTTACAGGCATGAATAATATTCACATACTTTTTTCACCTGCGTTCAATATGCTATTCTAAATTTTCTCCTAGGCATGATTAGATAGCCTCTCCCTAGTCTATTTACCCATCATCTATTTCTCTCCTCCCTCTTAAGCCCCACTCACTTCAGGTTAAAGGGTGTGCATAGAGCTATTGCTTGCACTCCATTCCAGAACCAGCAGCCAAGATTTAAAATATAAAATGGCATAAATAGATACGTAAGGAACAAGGTGGTAATGGTAGTATTCTAGAAGCTGCAAAGCATATAAATGACCAGCAATAAAATTTGCAGAATAAAGAAAGCTTTTTAAAAACTTAAGTTAGAGAATAAACCTGGAAGTAAGCTCAGTTATAAGTCCAAATGATTTAGAAACCATGGGCACTTCAGTGATGGCTTGATGCTAGATGGGAATGCAGAAAGAATAAGCACTCTAAAGCAAACCTCTAAGCCAGCAGGCAACTAATTCACCTATGGAAAATGTAAAGCAACGCATGTTAGCTGGGAGTGGAGGCCCAGTAGGATTTAAGTTCAAGTACAGCCATGGTAAGAAACAAAATGTAATAACTAGCAAGTGTCTGTCAGGAAAACAGTACACATAGGTAAAGCAGCTAGGTCATACTGTAGAAAGGAGAAGCGAGTATGTGCACCATGGCTGTCAACATCCAAGTTCTCAACTTTATACCTCCACTCAGCAAAAAGAGTATTAAAGCAAATTCTGGATGGTGATGCTACTGTAAGTCCACTCCCCAAAGAGCAAGACCATGACTTAAAAGATCCCCAAACAGTGCACACCTGCAGTCAAGCCCACCCATGTGCACAGACTCCCATCAATGTTTAATGATCTAGTCTCCAATATTTGTCTAGCCAATATCACTAGACTTCTGAGTAAAGCTTCCTGCCAAAAACAGGCTATATAAATCTAAGAAAATTAAAAAAAAAAAAAAACAAAAAAACAAAAAAAAAAGACCTATTAATGTCTTCAGAAAGTTAAGAAATTTCACCAATGTAAATATCAAGAATTTTTCTCTTTAACAATAATTCTCATAATAATGATCTTTTAAAATCATCATTTGAGCATGGTGGTAATACCTGTAATCCCCGCACCTGAGAAACAGTGGCCAGGAAGATTACAAGTTTAGCCTGTCCTAGTTTAGAAAGTAAAACCCTGTCTCAAAATTTCAGTTAAAAATTATATGTATGTATGTGTGGTGTGTGCGTGTAACTTCTCAAAAAATTTAAATAATCACAGCAAATGTTGGGTAGAGCACATTCTGGGGCCTTTAAGAAAGCTCCCCTTTTTTTTATCCTTTTTGATTTATTTGTTTTTATAAAATAAATTCTCATTTTTTATCTATTTTTGCCTTGTCCCAACTCCCTTCCCCCTCCCAGTCCCTCCCAATCAGCCTTCAGCCTCCCTCCTCCCCATTCACCCATCCCCTTCCCAGAAAGGGCAAGAGGTCCCCAGGTGGATTAGCTCAACATCCACTCCCGGCAAGTCTGATTTTCTCATTGAAAGCTTCCTTTGATAAGACAATTCCCAGTGTTCACACAGACATACACATACGCATGCAAACATATGGCACTTGCCTGTTTTCTTCCAGGATTTCAGTTAAACTCTTGTACAGAAAATGAAGCACTGAAAGAAAAAGGACTCCAGACCGTCAGCTTCAGCACCAGGGATATGCCAAAACATCTACCCAAAATGTCACAGAGAAGCAAAAACTTCAAAGGAGCATGGCCTACTTTAGTTGTCTGGGGTACGCTACCACTGCCAAGGAATCTGAAGGAGTCATCTCTAAAACTCAGAGAAACTGTCACCCTCAGAGAAAAAAGAAAAAAAAGAAAACAAATTCAAGACTTACCATTTTTAAGCAGATTAACAACACTTGCTCTACCTGCAGGTGGGAAAATAATTTTTGCCAAAATGAACATTTTTAAAAAGTAATATAATGACAGATATTAGCCAGAAAAGGGCACTGAAAAGTGCTGGCTTACCCAGGTTAAAGTTCTCCATGCAGGAAGATATGTTGTCGATCACTTTTCTATAAGAATATAAGTCAGTAGTATTTAATTCTTCTTGAAGATGAGAAGTAAAACTGTGTGTAGCCTCAGTTAGAAAAAATTCAGGTAGGCCATTCAGTGAGCTGCAAAAAGAACCAAAGGATGAAAAGCTTCTATCACAGAGGGAGAAGAAATATACAAATGTTAAACTCTGAATCACACCTTCAAAATACAGCCCCAAAGTTATAACTTTATGCTGCCATCACCAAAATTCCCTGAACGGTCTCCCTGGTTCCATTTTGTTGTTTCTGATCCCCCAGGCTTCTCTCAACAAAGAAGCCAGAGCAATATTAACAGGCAGTCACCATTTACTATGAGAATAGTTTCAGAACCAGCCAGGTACAAAAACTGGGGATGCTCAACCTCCTGTATAACATACAGGACATTTGCAATATATATACCCTGTGCTTATTCTCCAATACACTTTAAACCATCTCTAGGTTCTTTGTAATGCAATATGGATGCTATATAAACAGTTGTTTTCTCTGTTATTTAAGGAACAATAATAAAGAAAACAAGTCTGTACATGTTCAATACATGACCTGAGTTTGACAAATGCAGACCACAGAGACACTGACCTGTGATCCTCTAATAAGCTCCACATACTGCTGCACTAACAAGCACAGTACACCATAACCACAAGGCCTTTCAAAACCTCCCTTTCTCCCTCACCATTAGCCCTGACCTCATCTCAATCCTTGATCACTTAGCTCTGGTCATATTACTTTCCTTTGTTCTGAAAGCATATCAAAATGTTTTCCCTTATTTCTTCCATCCAAAACACTCTTTCTTCAAAAACCAAATAATTATCACCTCAAATCTTGTAGGACAATCTCAATTAGCACATACTACAAGTAGAGGGAGAGAGGAGGTGTGACCAAGCACACGGCAGACCACCAGTCTATGCTGGCTTCCCTTTTTCCACTCTCTTCTGTCCGTCACCCTGCATGTGGGCTGGCTCTCTCCTCTCCCTTAGCATCTACGATTCTAAAAATCCAAGCTGTTTCATTCATTCTACCCCCAATTCTTAGAAATGGGTTTGAAATGCAGTAAGTGCTGACAAAAATTTTCTTATTATAAAGTTAAACTTATGCAAATTTTAGTCCAATTAAATCAAAAGAAGCATTTTTTATTTGAAAAGTTCACTACTTTCCTAGAAGAAAAAAATGTAAAAACTGGAATATTATAAAAAAAAGTTAGAAAGATAACTTAATCTATATAATTGAATCATATTATCAAATAGTAAAAGAAGAGTGGTAATGGTATAACAAATACACACAAATCTAAAATAATCAATATTTATATAAAAATACATAATGATAAGGAGTATTCCAAATATGAAGGGAAATGCATGAGCCAACAGTCTGAAAATAACAGACCCCACATCAAACAGAAAACTAAACTAGGTCCCTACTTCATCCACAATTCAAAACTTGATTCTAGATGAATTTAAAACTAAACAAAAAATTAAGATAAGCAAATAGACAACCTTAAATTAGAGAAAGCATAAATGAGCAAGGCATAAAATTTAGAAATCTATATAATGAAAAGTATTAGTAGGGTCATGGCCTTTTTATTTTTACAAAGTTAATATATCATGTACAAAATGGAAAAAAAGTGCATTTGGCACATAATCTATATAGAGCACTTACAAATCAAGCAAAGATTATAAGACAATGAAAAGATATATAATAATTTGAAAGGTAATCAAATTCCACAAATTACAAAATGTTCAACCATGAGTTGGGGAAGGGGTTCAGTGGGATCGTATCTGCCTAACATATAGGACTTCCCTGGGGTCAAAATCCAGCACCAAGGAAAGTTCAACACTAATAATCTGGAAGAAACAAAGATAATAAAAATAGCATTTCTCATCTTTAGATTTTATAAACGTAAAAACTGGTATTACAAAGCAATAAGTAGCGTCATTCACAGCTGGAAATGTGTAATAAATGGCTTAGTCAACAACACTTACAAAACAAGCCTTTGGTCTAGAAATGCCACTCCAGTAATTCTTGCAGATGATTACACACATTTTACACATGACAAAGATATCACTACAGCATTGCTGAAATAATGAAATGTAAAACACCAAATAACCACCAATGGCAAGGAGATTAAATAGACCAAATAATATATATCATGATACACATTTCAATATACATTATGGAGTATATACCCAGCTATAAATGCAGACAAAACACACACAAAATAAAAATGAATGAATATATTTAATAAGTGCTACTTTGATCTAGAAATTTCTACGGTATTCTATTTGTTTGCGTGTTTGTTTACTGAGGGGACACAAGGGTACCATGGCACAAATATGGACACTGGTAACATGCAGGAATTGATTCTCTCTTTCTACCAAGTAGAGGCAGAGATCAAAGTCAGGCCCTTAGGCTTGACAGGAACTACCCTGACCACAGAGTCATCTCACTAGCCTTCCAAGCTATTCTTTAGTAATTAAACTAACTACCGTGTACTGGGTAGAGTATAATCCTATTATATAAAAATATTAAAACCAAAACATAGTATACTTGAAACCAAAGAAAAGGTTTCAAGAAACAAAAATCAAAAGTAAAGAGATAACCTTTCCCAAAGAAAGTGACACAAGGCAAAAATGGTGGAATTTAAGCCACACTTAATTTTTGTTGACTTCTATATTACTTAAATAATTTATATGAAGCATATAATCCTATTCTATCTGTGTTAGGATAGATGGGGACAGAGAAAAGGAGCAGGATGATAAATTTAAACATCCAGGTAAAAGAACAGACCCAGGTATCAGTGAGTTGGAGCCCAAAGAATAAATGTTCAACTTGTTTTAAATCCTATAATGTAAGGCTTTTTGCTTTCTAAAGACCTCAGACAGATACATAGATAGTATAAATAAAATTTAGTAATATAGTTTAATTTTATCAAAACAGTGAATGAACTTTGCTTTTCTTTTTCTTTAAGTGCTGGCAATGGAACCTAGGCTTCTCCCTGCTGTGGAGGCAAACACACTACCACTGAAATAGATCCCCAGCCCCTGGTTGTTTTTGTACCATTCAACTTATCTCCCTTCTTTTCCTTACCTTGCCAAAACTTTCTTCAAGGGATTCTTCAGAGTCAAGGAAAAATAAATGCCTGCTAAAATATCCAAACAACTTTGAATAATAGGATCACACACACCATTTTTATCTATCTTTTCCAGGACAGGCACAATCTGTAATTTAAGAAAAAAAAAAAAAAAAAGGCAATTTTTCTAATATCAAATACATCAAACTAAGTTGATTAAAAATTTAAGTCATTTTTCTTTTCTTTGATGGGAAGAGGAAAATGATTTTCAATTTCTGATACTCTTCATCTACCTCCTGAGAGTTGAGACTACAGACATGTGTCACCATTTCTGATTTAAGTGGTGCTGATGTGCAAACTGGGGCCTAATACATGTGAGTTAGGCACTCTGTCAACAGAGCTACATTTCCAGCCTGATTCCAGTGTTTACAAACCTTTAACACATGCCCTTCCCCATTTCTTCTTGGCCACTCCCACTAAGAGTCATGTGCCTTAGGTATGACAATACAGAAAATCTATAGCATTCTTTAAAAGTCAGAAATATATTTAACTTATTTCAAAGTAAGTGTGCATGTGTGGAAAATCTAAATGCTAAAATTTAAATAAAAACAATCTATATATTAAATTTACTTTCAAATATGCCTGCCGAAAAGTTTTAAAGAATCAAAATTAACAATAATTTTTAAAAGAATATAGTTACGTAGTGGTGGCATACACCTTTAATCTCAGCACTAGGGAGGCAGAGGCAAGTAGATCTCTGTGAGTTCCAGGCCACCCAGGTCTGCAGAGTATGTTCCAGAGCTACACAGTAAAACCATGTCTCAGAAAAGTACACACAATTATCTCCTATCTACTGATAGTCCCAATGATGGTAGAAGCTTAGATACTATTTCTATTGCTACTCTAAACAAAAGGACATATGCAATGAACAGAAAAAGGAAAAACTATCATTTGGTGATAAATTGGCATTAAATGACACCAAAATTTATCAGTTGATTTTTAATTCCACAATAGCATGATAATATTCAAGACACAACCATGAACAAAAACTCAGCTTTACCTGTTTAACAGACTGGATCTGTGACACTCCATCTGTGAGTTGTACACAATGTAACAGCAAAGAGGCTAGATTTTTTCCTTCTGCATCAGCAAAAGCTAAGGAATACAAACAAAAATTCCAATTATATAACTACATATAGATTAATAGCACCTTTCTTATACATTCTACAAAACTACCAAGGATATAAACCAGGCCAGTGAGATGAGTTAGCAAGTAAGGCACTTGCCATCAAGCCTGACCTAAGTCTGATCCCCAGAACCCATGGAGTGAGTGAGGAAGGAGAATGTGTCAGGGCATGTGAATGTCCACATCTACACATATGTTCTAGTTTGCTTTCTACTGCTGTGATAAAGACCATGACCAAAAGCAAATGGGTGGGGATGTGTTTTAATCTTACAATGCCCAGGTCACAGTCTATCACTATAGTTGTCAGAGCAGGAACTCAAGGCTGGGACCTGAAGGTAGGAATCAAAGTTCAGACCACGGAAGCAACACTGCTTACTGGCTGTTCCACATGGATTTACTCAGCTTGCTTTTCTCAAACAACTCAGAACCACCTGTCCAAAGGTAGAACTACCTACATAGGTCTGGGTCTTCTCACATCC
>PVIH01004258.1:107405-144077 GCA_004025045.1 Sigmodon hispidus
CACACACACACACACACACACACACACACACACACACACACACACACACACACACACACACACACACACACACACACACACACACACACACACACACACACACACACACACACACACACACACACACACACACACACGCACGCACGCACGCACACACGCACACACACAAAGCTAAATAAGTAAAAATTGATATAAAGGCTCTGGCATTAAGAGCATTGGATGCTCCAGCAGAGCACCTAAGTTCCTCCCAGAATCCACATAACAACTCACTACTCTCCATAACTACAGTTCCTGGGATTTGATGTCCTCTGATAACCTCTGTGGACTTCAGGACACACATACATGGTACACACACGTACACACACATACATAATTTTTTTGAAAAAAAAAGTATATAAATAGAAATAGAAAGTAGAATTTAGTCTAAAGGAAAATAATATTTAATAAAAGTATTTTTATCCAAAACTGAATGCAAAAAAAAAATGGAATTATTAAACAGAAAAAATTTCAGCATTATATTCTACAGGGTCCCAGAGAGTCAAATACTTTGCAAACTTGCAAATTCATTCATTAAACAAATAAACTTAAAATCACCATACACTTCAAAGTTTCCAGGTCCTGATGACAAACTGTCAATGCAGCAACCTGCATTTCTCTCTTCTTCTTCACACCCATTTTGGACAGGATCTCTGTAAGAAAGAAGAGCTTAAGACATTGGTGCAGTGAAGGGTTTCTCCTGCATCACTGACATTTGGGACCACATGACTCTTTTTTGAGGATGTTGTCCTATGCACTACAGGATGCTTAAAGCTTCCCCAGCCTCTACTCCATCAGATACCAGGAACTACCAACATGTTAAGACAACCAACAGATATCTCTCCCAACAGTGCCATTATTAGAGGGCACAATTGCCCCAGGCTGAGAATCATTGAGCTGAGGCTATCTGGGTTACAAAAGAAAAAAACAAGGGCTTTTTGTTTGCTTGGTTTTTTAGGGGTTTTGCTGCTGTTGTTTAAAATGGGGTCTCAGTATGCAGTCCTTAAGATAACTGCTGCTTTGAAGAGAGACTTCCTTTCTCAAAGGAGACCCCTTTAGTCCAATAAAAAATAAACTACCTTCAAACAGGCAAAAACTGACTCAATAGATTTCACCTATATTCCAGACACAGCTTCCTAGCCCTGCTCCCCTGCCTCTGAAGAATCTATTCTTGTCAATCATCAAAGTAATCTTTTAAAAACACTAACAACATCTAGCTATGCACTTCCTTATAAAGTTCTCAAGAGTTTCCAACGGTGCTAAATGAGATTTATTATTTATTAATGTTCAAATGGTACTGGCAGTCAAAGCCTTAAAAAAAAAAAAGAAAAAAATCTGGCCCCAGACTCCTCTGCTATTCATTTTAAATCAATCTATTCTGCCACCTTAAGAGCGCTCACAATTCCTGAGGCTCTTATGAGACTTTCAGATCTGCCTATTAATGCTCTGTCTCATACATATGGCAAGACCTATTTCTTATTATCCAAATTTGTGACTAAATAACACCTAAGAGAAGCTTTCTGTAACTTTACCTAAAATATCATCACTCTAATACACACACCACTTCCAATTTTTGTACAGCATGAATTACTATCTGAAATTACATTAATTTGTAGATCTGTATATTGTCTGTTTTCCCTGAGAGTAAACTCTATGAAGCTGGCGATTTGAATGATGTGTTCAGTGTTTTCTCAACTCCTCCACCATTCAGGCATGTAGAAGCTTTATAGACATTTGGTGGATGAAAATCGGTAAATTAAAATTTGTTAGAGGCGTTCTGGAAGGGACAAACGGCATTAAGGTGGGCTATCTGTTATCTAAAACTGCCCGCTACAACTGTCAGGCTGGTCCTAAGACTAAAGAATCTACAGTCCATTTTCGCAACAAGTCACTACTACAGTAAAGGCAAGTGACCTGCCGACCAAAAAGTTAAGAATGAACACAGCTTGACAGGCAATAAGGGAAGATTTTGACGTTCTTGGTTAAATTTAGGAAGCAATTTCCTAAAGGAACAGTCAGTGTACGACGTGAGAAAGCACTGAGGAAGCCAACTACACAGACACACTAGATTCGGAGATCTGCATGTTCTTTGGATACACGTGTGTTCTGGTGAACTGGGCCTCCCCAGTGCAGAAAATCCACCCTGTCCAACCTAGTGAGCTTCTGCTCGCAGCTACCATTTGCTGCTTCCCTCCCATCTGCATCTTGCCGACTCCCACGTGGAGTCCGAAGAATGGCAGAATGACCGGAGAAAATGGTTAAAGGGTGGTCTCCATGGAGACCTAAGCGCCCAAAGTCACAGTCTGACACCCTCGGAAGGACCTGCAAATTGGCCCGGCCGCGCTGTGGAGAGTCAGCCCCACGCGCCCGCGCGCCTGGCAGGCAGCACGCCCGCGAGCCAAACCTCGTGCCCGGGGACGTCTACAAAGAGTCGCTGCCTCTGGAACAGTCCGGAAGCCCGTCTAGACTACGGCGTCCCAGCACCTTCTAACACCGGTCGCGATCCACCGCCGGTCCCGGTAAGGGGAGGCGACCGGGATCTGGCCAGGAAATATCGCGAGAGTAACCGGATGCCGCTGCTCCTCCAATCAAAAGTGCAGAAGGACCGTGATGTCATCAGAGGGGGCGTTTGCTAATGGGTTTGTATAGCCCGCGACAGCAGAGTGCTGTGATCTGCCCTGCTGGTCTCCTTAAACGCTGTACTCGCATTTCTTTCTTGTAGGTGACAGGTTTGCAGCGTCCACAGCCCTAGGTGTCAGGCCAAGATTTCTGTCTCAGCCCAGACTTTCTTACCCAGAGACAGGGCAAAAACTACCCGCGGAGACGGATGGACCCGGGAGTGAACTGAAGCGTCAAGCAACGACTTGAACTCCACCGTCCAAGCCTTGAGAGCTACCTTAACTTTTACACAGGACACAAACTGTCCTTAAAAATGACTAAGAACTGGATACTTAATCATAGCTGGGGCAGGGGACAAAATTAGAGAACAGACAAGATGCTATCTTGAGGCGCATTATTTGGAGAAAATAATGAGAAACAGTTTCATCTGATGGATATTTTAAGCCTTTAATTTTCTTTCAATTTTATATTACTGTGCTTTGTAGTTCTTTGTCGTTTTGCCATGTGTACACTAAATAATAGTGTGTCTTGTTTGATTTTTGTGTATATAATCCATTTCGCATCTGTTAGCATTGCTTTTTCGAGTCACTCACTTAAAAAACGGGTGATGGTAATTCTTTGATTCACTGTTAACATAATATGCCGTTCTCTATTACATTTATGCATTCATGCTAGTGCTTCTCGACATTTGCACCAGAGGAGTCCAGATTAAAGGGGGTTGGGAATGGGGGGAGTAGACATGGCCATGGATAGGGAAGCAGGGCATGGAAAAGGCATGTGAGCTGTAAGTAGGATGAGTGTTTTTGGGGGAGGGAAGCCTGTGAACAGGAGCTGGACTTTAGGGTAGAGGAGGAAGTGCAAAGGGCCAGAATACTAGCCTGGACTCTGAGATACACAGCAAGTACATGTGAAAAGAACTAAAGAGGAATCTCGAGCTAGCATTACCTTTGGTATGCAAAAATTAGCTTTGGTCTCATCTTTCCCAGAGGCAGGAGAAATAGGGAAAAGGCTCTTCCTGGCAGACAGAAACGGTTTCATAAGTTCCTAAGGAATGCTGAAAATGTCAGTCAGCAATCTATAGTCAGTCCAACATGAGCTGAGCCAAGACTCATTTTGGACATAGTCAGTGGTCCTGCCCTCTGGGGTGCCTGGGTTTTTTCTAACAATAACAAACTACTGAATACAGTCTAGGGCTTCTGAAATGATATGGTCTTCAGGCTGAGTTGTGTTTATTTTTTCTGCCAGTTGAAGAATGAAAAAGCAGAAGAAATCTGCAGTGTAACGGGTAGCTGCAGAGGGCTCTCAAACACAACACACCAAGCTAGCAATTGAAAATCCCCACTCCCTGATCAATAATAAGTATGGGAATTACCGGGGGAAGTTAGATACTGCTGGCCATGGATAATGAGATTTGCTGAGACAGCCAGGCTCCTCTGTGCCAACACCAGGAGTACCCAGTCTTTGGAATGGACTGAGATTGAGCAGGGGCCTTCAAAGCCTTAAAAAAGGCCCTGGTGTCTGCCCCAAACCTGGCCCTCCCAGAAATTACTAAGCCATTCCACTTGTGCATGGGTGAGGCTAGAGGCATTGTCTAGAGTGTCCTGGGACCCTGGAAAAGATTGGTGTCATAGCTGTCCAAGAAACTTGATCTGGTTGCAGCTGGATGGTCAGCATTTATAAAGGCCATTACTGCCACCACCTTGCTAGTAAAAAAATCTGACAAATTAACTTTAAGACACAACTGTTTCTGACAGCCACACACTGTTGAGGCCCTTTTGAGGGGAACACCCAAGAGATGGATGTCTAATGCCTAGGGGACCCAATACCAAGCCCTGCTTCTTGATCAACCCCATATGTGGTTTCATAAGACATCAGCCATCAACCTTGCCAGTCTCCTTCCAGACAATAACTCCTAGGAGCCCCTGCACGACTGTCTTGAGATTACTAATGTGATCTGATTGATGTACTATTTCAACACCAAGCAAAGTATTGTTCACTAATGGGACATTTTCATCCAAGATGGGATCAGGTATGCAGGGGCAGCAGTGCTGACCTAAGATAAGACTATCAGGGAACAGTCTTTAAGCAGGGGAACTCAGCTCAACAAGCTGAACTTCACCTTTGACTTAAGCACTTCCCACTTCTTTGGGAAAGACATGGCTGTTACCATAAACACTGAGAGCAGAAATACTTTCTCCATGGCCCATGTCCATGGAGCTTTATATAGGGAAAAAGGATTGCTAACTCCAGCAGGGAAAGAAACCAAAAATAAGAAGAAACCTTAGCCCTATTGGAAACTATCTGGTTACCTACGAGGGTATCTATTGTTCATGGTAAAAGACACCAAAAAGAAGATTCTTCAGAAGCCAGAAACAACAGAGCAGCTGACTTGGCCATCTCGAGAAGTGGCCTTAAAACCAGTGTGAATACTCAAGTCTTAATAGACCTAGGCCTGCCTGAGCCCTGCATACAAACCATGTGGATGGGATAAACAAGAACTGGTCAAGAGGCATAAACAAGGTTGGTGGATGCTACAGGACAGAGTAAGGAAGACAGCTGTGGTATGAAGCCAACCACCTAGGGGCCATGGAAAGTGCTGAACTCCTCCAGCCCAAGTGTTGCATTTCAGATGTAGAAAGGCTGAGTAAAGAACCACTGTTAGACATGCCACTGTGCTCAGGTAAACCCCAAACAGGGAAAGAGAATCCTAGTGAGGATCTGGGCTTAAGGAGACGGGACGTGGGAGTTGGACTTTACTGAAATCAGGCCTACTCACGTGGCTATAAATATTTGCTAGCATTTGTAGATACCTTCTCAGGGTGGATGAGGGCCTACCCCACCCAAACAGAGACTGCTCAATAGTAAGAAATTCCTTCAGGAAATAATTCCTAGATTTGGATGCCCCTGACAATGGCCCAACCTTCACAGCCTAAGTGTCTCAAAACCTGACAAAGACACTAAATATTAGTTCAAAATTACATTGTGCTTACATGGAGCTCATGTTAGGCTAAAAAAAAAAAAAAAAAAAAAAAAGTAAATAGAACTAAAACTGATCAAATTGGTCTTGGAAAACTGACCAAAAAAAGCCAACCTCTTCCTCTTGACCCTGCTCAGGACCAGAGGTTCTCCTTTCAAAGTTCAGTTTGGGGAGACCACCTCCTGTCGTCTCCAAACTCTGAGATATTCCCGTGTTTGCTCACTACCTTCTCAATTCCTTGAAGGCTCTGCAGTAAGTGTAAGCATGCCAGGCCATGGACCAGACTGAAGGGATCTTGTCATCTCCCACCTCCAAATCCACCCACCAGTTCCAGCCAGGAGATTTGGTTTAAAAAGGATTCCTGACAGGACACTGGAACCTGTCTAGAAGGGACCCTGCTCAGTCATCCCCATCACCCTGACTGCTGTCGAAGTACCTAGTGTTGTCTCTTGAGGAAAAAAAAAAGACCACTGAAGATTATGACAGATGGACCATCATTTGGACCTCAGACCTCTTAAAGATAAGGTTGACCAAAGTTTACTAACCCAGATATATAATCCCTGTCAGCCTCAAACCTGGATGTGGGAATTCAGAAAAACTGGCAATGGGAGACTCTCATCTACTCTCTTATGTCCCTTCCAGGGTAGAGCAATATGGGTCTAGGAGAGGGACGGGGAGTCAATAAATCAGGTTGTGGAGAAGACTGGGTAGAAAACGGCCTTCAAGGATTAAAACTTTATGCATGCTCCGCCATAGACAAGGTACCTGCATCATGACTAAATGTGCCTCCTCCGACTCCCTGAAAAGTCACACCTTTCTGTGTATATGAATATCATACACTGTAATGTTATTCCCCAGAGATATGCCTATAATAGAGAATAGGAGAGAGCTTATATTGGCCTTGACTCAATGTTAATGGGAGTCAAAAGGGTTTCAGTTCTGGTTTCGATCCTAGAAGGGGCAGGAATAGCTGGTGCATCTGCCATAATTAATAATAATAATAATAATAATAATCTGTTGGAGAACCAAGACTTTAAGGAATTCAGCTTCCAGACTTAGACCTACATCATTTGGTGAATCCTGTTTCCAGGCTGGAGAGCCAGCTGACTCTCACTAAAGTAGTTCTACAGAACTGAAGGAGGCTGGACCTCCCTTTTTATGAAACAGGACTTTGCATGGCCTTAGGAGAAAATTGCTGTTTCCATGCCAACCAATAAGGATAATGAGGAAAATCCTGCCATGCTCAAAGAACACCACAAGAGGGGAGGGAACAGATCAGATAATTGGTGTCAGTCTTTGTTTACCTGGTCCCCATGGCTGACCACCTTACTATTAGCATTAGCTGGACTATGGATTCTTATCCTGATTAGGCTAATGATTGAACCTTACATTCTCAACTACATCACAGAGAATATATTCAATTAAGCAACTGGTCCTTAGGACCATGCGCCCCCTGGAACATAGCAAGTCAACCATTTGGCTCATGCCCATTGAACCAGTGGAGAATGTGACAGGACAGGGCAGTGAAGTTCAAAGTTTCCTCTGGCTTGGACTCATGCTGAAAACATTTCAGGCTTATCTAGAATTTGATCTCCTTGATGGAAGATCCCACGGAAAATTATCTAACACTATTCTAGGAACCCAGGGTTAAGATGCCCCAGCTAGCTTATCTCAGCTTCTGTTAAACTGCCTGCTTCTGCAGAACCCCCTCCAGAGAACTGCTTAGCAAAGCCCCCCTGAAGCTGCTGAGCAAAATGCCAAGATGTAGATTTTTGCCTTCAAAAAGTTTTGTGCTCTGGACACTCAGGCCTACACTGCAGTCCTGAGTACGAAGTATAGTCCCAGATGTCTGAAGTAGACTTTAAGTTCACTATAAACAGTGTCTGAGTGCTCATCTTTGGTGGGCTTCCTGTAACACACATATGACCAAAACAAACATTTCTGGAAATACTGATCAGGAGCTCTTAGACTTTGTTTTCTCAATTCTGATAAGCATAATTTTTATGACTTTACTTTGCAGTGTGGAGGATTGAACCTAGAATGCTGCCTGCATTCTAAGCAAGTACTCTACCATTGACCTACCTCCCCAGACCTTTCCCTTTATGTTTCCAAACAGTGTCTCATAAGCTAGCCAGACAAGCCTTTGAACTTGTGGTCTTGCTGCTTCAACTTCTCAAGCAGCTCTAATTGCAGGTCTGTGCCACCAGTTCTGGTTAATGTGTATTAGTTTAAACATTTTAAGGCCTAATGGAGTGGTATGTGTATATCATAAGACTTAGAAGATAGAGGCAGAAAGGAACGGGAGTTCAGGGTCAGCCTCAGCTACATAAAGAGTGTAAGGCTCTCCTGGACTATATGAGACCCTATTATGGCTAATGCTGATTAATTAGATATAGAATCAGCTAAGAGACAAGGCTATGTCTGTAGTAAAGGATTGTCCTAGATTAGGTTAGCCTTTTGGCAGGTTTGTTAGGGATTGCCTAGATTAGATTAATTAAGGGGGACAGCCTACCCTAGTATGGGTAGCACTGGTCCAGGGTCCAGGGTCCTGGACTGAGTTTAATAGGAGAAAGTGAGCAAGCATTGGAGAGCACTGCTCTCTGCTTCCTGACAGTGTAGTCAATGTGACCAGCTTCATCAGACTTCCCCACAATGAAGGACTGGAAGCCAACACAAACCTCTCATGGACTGTTTTACTACAGCCACAGGACAAGTATCTAATACAAACCCTTACTGCGGGGCTGGAGAGATGGCTCAGCGGTTAAGAGCACCGTCTGCTCTTCCAGAGGACCCGGGTTCGATTCCCAGCACCCACATGGCAGCTAACAACTGTCTGTAGTTCCAGTTCCAGGCAAACACCAAGGCAAATAAGTAAATAAACAATAAAAGTTTTAAAAAAAAAAAAAAAAACCCTTACTGCATGAATTCTACTTGGTCTCATAATAAAAGCCCAGAGCCAGGTATGAGGGGAAAGCTGAAAGATCAGAGAGAGGAACGACCACGCCACCTCCAGCTTCCCATGGATTCTCAGCCTCATTGCCCGAGTCCCCAGCTGAAAGGACATGCTCAAACCCTGTCTTCGCTCACCTTTTCACCTCCTGTTTCAACTTTCCTAGTGCTGGGAAAAAAAGGTTATGCTAACGCCGTCTAGCTCTGTTTGGCTTTGAACTCACAGAGACCTACAGAGATCTCTGCCTCTGTCTCCAGAGTGCTAGGATTGGAGATCCTGACCTCTATGGCTAACTCTGTGTGTGGCTCTGTCCTCTGATTTTCAGGCAAACTTTATTAAATATACAATATATCACCACAAACCCTGGCTCAAAGAAACTTTGTAAGGGCTGTGCATAGTGGTGTATTCCTTTAATCTCAATACTGGTGAGGCAGAAGTGGGTGAATCTCTGTAAATTCAAGTCTAGCCTGATCTACATGGTGAGTTCTAGGAAAGCCAGGACTTTGTAAAGGGGAGGGGGCTTACTTAAAAAACAAACAAACAGGCAAACAAAAAAATTTAAGTACATCAGGGTTTAATATGTATTGCTTATAACCCATATGATAAGTGTGTATATTTTATGTATACAGTGTTCTGCTGCATGTGTACCTGCAGGCCAGAAGAGGGCACCAGATCTCATTATACACACTTGCTGGGAATTGAACCTGTGTCCTCTGGAAGAGCAGCCAGTGCTCTTAACCTCTGAGCCATCTCTCCAGCCCCTTAGCTTCACTTCTTAGATAACCTGAGGAGTCCTTCTCCTCCTCTTCTTCTTGGTTTATTCCTCAGAGCACTGTCACTTTGTTAACATATAGCACTTAGTTTTGCATGTTCATTAGGCTTCCTAGTAAGTGAGGTCCTGACTGGTTCTCAACCTGTGGGTTACGACCCCTTCAGGGGTCACATCAGATGTTTACATTACAACTCATAACTAGCAAAATTACAGTTAGAAAATAGCAGTGAAATCATGCTATGGTTGGGGAGGTCACCACAGCGTGAGGGACTGTATTAAAGAGGGGTAGCGTTAGGAAGGTTATGAACCACTGAATTAGGACTTGCCCAATACTGAGACCATCTTTAAGTCCCTGGCGGCTGAGCAGCACCAAGCAAAACCAGCTCCACAAATGTTTACGGAATTAAAACAAGGCCGGTGAGTTCCTCCAATTTTAGTTCCGATTCTTCACCACCGTGTGGCAGCCAACTACAGAATTTTTGCCACTTTTCAGTTAAGTGTTCAGCCAGCATGAATATTCAAGTTGAAGACACTGGTTGTTGTGAGAATTTCTTTCCTGACAAGATGTAAATAACATCTGTTCCCTCCTCATAATGTCCCCATGACGCACAAGTCTTTACACCCAAGTTCATTTTGGGAACCAATGAGCTTGCTGGGCATATTTATGCAGTACACAGTGCACTGGTTTTTTGCTTGTTTGTTTGTTTGTTTTGTCACCGAAACACAGGTCTAGACATATCTGAGAAGAAGGAATCCTGAGAAGATTAAGATTGACCTGGTATGCAAGTCTACTGTAAGGCATTTTCTTCACTAACGATTGGTGTGGAGGGTGCCATCCCTGGGCAGGTGGTCTTGGATGGTATCAGAAAGGTCAAACAAGTCACGAAGAGTAAACTGAACCTTCATGTCACAGTCCATCATTGGAGGGGGAGGAGCAGGGACTGAAGCAGAAACCCTGGAGGAATGTCAGCTTCCTTCCATGATGGATTGTGATGCACAATCAAATCCTTTTCCAAGTTGCTTTTTTGGTCATAGTGCTTTGTCACAGCAGTAGAAACCCTAATTGAGACAGCACAGGTACAAGGCTATGGCAGCATTGGCCCACTTCACCTGGATTTAGTTTGACTGAATGAGACTCTGTCTGGAAATGAGCAGGAATTTGAGCTAGGAGATCCCAGGAAGAGATGGGGCTAGCAGACAGTAACACTAATGGCGGTCAGTAACAGAGCACTTACCGGGAGCACCACCCTCAGCCACATACAGATGACGTCATCTCATCCCTCACACAAATCCTTAAACCACCTTCTGTCTCATTTTGCAAATCAGAAAAGTGTCTAGGTATTAAGAAAAGAATTGAATAATTAAAAAAAAATAGGATGTTTGTAATGTAATCCCAGTGCTAAAGAATGGAGACAGGTGGATTGCTGGGGCTCGTTGGCCAAATAAGAGACCTTGTCTCCAAAAAAAAAAAAAGTTGGATGGTATCTGAGGAAAAATGATACCCAAGATTTCCTCTGGCTTCCTGCACACACATACATGTATACAACCATACACACAAAATGTTCTAGCTTAGGAGTGAAGCAGGAAGACTAGGAATTCAAGATTACTTTTCTCAAGCAGATAGTAAGTTCAGGGTAACCTGGGCTACATGAGACTCTATCTCCAACAAATAGGAAAGTAGATACATAAATAGATATAATGGCCTGGCAAAATGGCTCAGGAAATAAGGGCTCATGCTGCTACGCCTGACAGCCTGAGTCAGGTCTCTAGGACCACGTGGTGGAAGGAAAGAACAATTACTGAAAGTAGTTCTCTGACCACACACACACACACACACACACACACTTCTTTGACACACTGATGTGATAATTACATGATAGTATCTGTCATAGTTTCTGAAACACAATCAGTGGTCAACAAGTACTCTCATGCTCCTTTGACTGTAAACCACAAATGTTCTCAGCAGGCTCAATGGCATGACTCCAAAGGTGGTTATATGGTTGGTAATCCCAGGATGTAGGAATGCCATAACTAATTCTATTTTTAAAAAGAGATTTATTATGTATACAGTATACAGAAGAGGGTACCAGATGTCATCACAGATGACTGTGAGCCACCATGCGGTTGCTAGGAATTGAACTCAGGACCTCTGGAAGAACAGTCAGTGCTCTTAACCACTGAGCCATATCTCCAGCCCCCCCTAATTCTATTTTTTTAACTTTTTTTTTTTTTTTTTGCCTTGGTGTTTGCCTGGAGCTGGGAACTAGAACTACAGACAGTTGTGAGCTGCCATGTGGGTGCTGGGAATCGAACTCCAGTCCTCTGGAAGAGCAGACGGTGCTCTTAACTGCTGAGCCATCTCTATAGCCCTCTAATTCTATTAAATGAATAAATAAATGAAAGACAGGGCTGGAGCCTTAGCTCAGTGGTTAAGAGCCCTTGCTATTGTTAACAAAAGACCAGTGTTCTATTCCTAGCACTCACATGAATGGAGGCTCCTCAGTCACCAGGTATGCATGTGATATAGACACATACATGCAGGCAAAATGCTCATACATATAAAATAACAAAAATAAATTCAAAAGTAATTAAAAACCAAGGAAAGAAATTCCCCTGGAGCCTCCATAATGCAACCAATTAGCTCAAATGCTGTCTTGATAATTAGGATCTATTTCAAGCTTCCGACCATCAGAGCAATAAATGTGTGCTGTTTTAAGCCAATAACTGTGTGGTCTTTGTTACAGCATCAGTGGGAAATTCATACGTTGTTCCCTAGGTCTAAAACAACTAGGGTGAAAAAAATGACTACAGACTTCTCCATTTGCCTCAGTTTCTAACCAAGACTGACTTCCCAGTTTGTTTGGATCATGTGTGGTCTGGCATGATAGGACAATAATTACCGGATTAGCAGGTGTCTATAAATGGAGAAGCCTTAAAGGGGACGTGGCAGGAGGCAGCTGCAGTGGCAGGAGACACTTAGAAGCTGTTTCTACATAGAACTTCATTATAATAACAGAAAGAAGGGGAGGGAGAGGGAAAAGAGAAGGAGGGGGAGATAAAAGGCGCTCAAGGGAGGGCGTGGCTTCAGAAACTAACAGGACTGTCTACCCTCAGCCCATTTCAAAGACTCACATACTCAAATACAGACCTCAAGCAGTACTGTACAGAGCAAGCTCATTGACTTTGCTGAGGCTAGCTGCTGACCTTGACCAGTCGAGGGTGTGGGAATAGGGACACTGAGACTCTGAATTGTGAAAAGCTCATCCAAGCCCAACCACCCACCACCTCACCCAAACAAAAGGGGACCAAGATGTGATTCCTGGGAAAAATAAAGTGCATTGTCTGCCCCAGCTTGTAGGGGAACTTGATGCTGTCTTAAATATTTGGGAGGGTCGCATAGAGGAGGAAGCAATGTTGAGCCCTTAGGCTGAAAGATATACTATCAGGACCCTTTTAGAGAACCCTGGGAGCCTCAGGAAAACATAAAGGGCCCAGGCCGGGTACCTCTGCTCACCCAGAGCCTTCCTGGGCTGGGAAGAAGTTCAGCCAAGCACCTATCCTTCCTCAGTGCACAGTCATGAAGCCCATAGACCTGGAATTCTCATCTGGTTGCTAGACAGAAATATGGGTTAAATGGAGCAAGTGACTGGCGTACAAGGGCTCTTTCTACTGTATTCTACACTCTTCCTAAATGCAAACAAAGTCATTTGCTGTGGTGACACTTCCCTGTGAAGTGAAACAATATCAGAATTACAATGGCTTGGGAATTAATGGCACTAAATGGGTAATTTGGGTTTCATGTTAAATCCTGACATACAGGACTCGGGGTCAGAAAGACTGGCTTTGCAAGCACCACCTCCGCCCTCTGATAGTCGAATGACACTATAGTTACACCAACTTGACATTGACACTGTCATCATGTAAGCCATGCACGACCCCGGGGTCTGCTGAATGATTTGAGTGTGAGATCTGGCTTGTAAGGCCTGAGATGACAAAATAAAATGTTAAATATACAAATAAAGGTCACTGTTTTCCCCGATATTTCAGCTCAGGATGAGAACTGTGGGAGAGTCCCTTCATTCATGTCTTCGACAAATATTTATTAAACACTGTCTTACTTGGTTTCCCAGGAAACAGACTTTAGGCAGAGATGTGTGTGAGGGAGGGTTGGCTGGGGAATACTCTTGAGGACAATCCTTGTAAGGACTTGAGAAAAAAAAAGAACTGGCTGGAAAGACATGAACTGGGATGAACTTGCAACAGAGACCTAGGCCAATCCTGTTATGAGCCATGGAGTTGGTTGGGCAAGAAGACTGAGCCTTGACATTTATGAATCCAGTAGTCCTTAGACTAGCTGTGAGCTATTAGAGACAACGTGATGGCGTGTCCAACACCGCAGCATCCACCATAGACATCTCTATTGTCAGAGTCCTAACCATAACCAGGTCTACAGTGTAGAGTGGGGCATTATGACAGCTCTGCCTTCAAAGGCATCCAGAAGCACAGAGAAAAGAAAGAAACACACACAGGGTTTAAAAATCAAACAGCAACCACAGTCAGAAAATGTATTCTGGACAGTGGCGAAGACAGCAAAGACGAATCTTTCCTTTTCATTATGACAAGAGAGAATGCTGAACGTAGGTGAGGTGAGACATGAGTTTCTCCCTGCTGATCTGAAAAGCAAAGATATTCAACCAAAGCACTGGGAGTTGTCACACTGCTGTCACACTGCTGCATCCAAACATAGGGTTTTGGCCTGGGTTTGAACCTGTCCAAAAGAATAAACTGACCCTCATGTGTTTGCATTAGAATCCAGCTCCCTGGTGACCTTTGAGGATTGCTCGACATGGATAGTACAGCATTTACATGTGCACACACTACAGATATATACATGCATATGCTGAAACACCCACACACACCTCCAGATCTGTACTGCACCAAAGTCACATCGGAGCCTAAGGCAAAAGGAAAAATGTGTGCCCAGTATGCATTTATCAAAATGTCTTACGTTGTGAATCAAAAGAGCTCTGGAAAGTTCCATGGTAACAATAAAAAAGACAGAATTTACTTTTATTGCACAAATTCTATTTGGAATTATAATAAAACTCAGAGACAGATATTAGGGAAAAGCAGAAATATCCAAGAGACAGGGACCAAACCACAGCCAGTTCTCACCCAGCAAACTCCTCAGGCCAAATGGGGTAGGTCCTATCTCCCCGAGTTCTCACACTCACTGGCCAGGCAAAGGGAAGACCTCCTACCTTCTCATCTTTATCTTTCCCTGCCCAGCTATTTCAATCCCTGGATCAGCTCTCCTAGAGCTAGGATAAAAGGTGGGTGCTACCAATAGCTAGCTATGAGGCCCCTGAACTCACAGAGATCCAGAAGGATTTCAGTCTCCCGACTGCTGGATTTAAAGACATAGGTCACCACTCCCTGACTTTCCTGGCTTGGCTGTGATTGACTCTGCCCTCTGATATTCCAGACTGTTTTTGTTAAATATATATCACCACACACTCTATTCAGAGGTAAAATTTGAAGGGGAAAAAATCCACATGCAGTTAAAGAAAGCCTCACACACAAAAAAAGATGCAAGGTCCCATTGGCAAACGTGTATTAAGAATTTCAAACAATTGTGGCACTTAACTAAGCGCGGGGCCTTCTAAGTGTGGGGTCCTCCTGACTTTGGGGGCCTCTGTGGGCTCTGTGAGCTGCTACATCTGTTCACTTGCCTTCATCAACCTCATAAGTCTTCCTGCTGGGGAATCCAAGAACCTCACAGGCCTTGGGTACCCAAAGGCTGGCTGGTAACAACAGCCCTCATTGCACAAAAGCCTGGGTTCCTGAAACAGGCGGTCCTTAACGGAAATGTTCATCTCAGGAAAGCTGCATTCATTTTAATTTTTAAAATGTGTCATTAAACTATGACTTATCGTGATTATTGGGGGTTACGTTACCCTGCTCAGCTTTGCATCTTAGCGGAGCCTTTTTACTCCCCTTACCTGAGATTGTCAGCTTTCACATTGGTTCAGAGCAATGGCCCTCCAACTTTGGCCTCTCTCAGAAACTTCTGGAGGATTTGTTAAAACCGTGTGCTAAGCCTACTCCCAGGTTCGGTTCACGAGGTCTAGGAAGATGGAGCTTGGAAGCTATTGTGTTGATGCTGTTGTCCATTTTTTAATCGTTTTGTTTTGTTGTGGTACAGGAAATCAAACCATGATCTTGTGCCCGCGTGCTACAGCCCCAGCCTAAGAATGTGTGTTTCTGACAAGCGTGTACAGTGACGCTAAAGTTGCTGGCTCATACGCGCTGAAAACTACAGCTTTGGAGCATCCTCCTGCCCTGCCAGATCAGAACTCTTTATTGGAGCCAGGCATGGTGGTGCATGCCTTAAATCCTAGCATCCCTGAAACAGAAGTGGGAAGATTGCTGAGTTCAAGGCCAGCCTGGTCTACAGAGCAAGTTCAAAGACAACCAGGGCTACACAGAGAAATCCTGTCTCTAAACAAAACAAACAAACAAACACACCTCTTTAACAGATCCCCACAGTGTACCAGGCTACTTGGCGACCTTGGCTACCTTCCCAGCCTCCTCTGTGATGAACATGGAACCCTTTAAAAACTTGGAGTTGATACTTCCAGCATTTTGAGACTGAAATCATCTGGCACTGCCCGGAGGAATATTTTCCTTAAAAACCTTTATTTGTAAATATTAACTATAATGGTTGCATTATGGCACTTTCATACATGTATATAATGCATTTATTCTGGTGGGTATGATTTTTTTTTTGCCTTCATGTGTGCCTCTACTCTTCCAGAAGACTCAGATTTGATTCCTCATACTCACAGTGTAGTTCACGAGCATCTATAACTCCAGTTCCAGTGGATCAAATGCTTTCTGCTAGACTCTACAGGCAATGCACTCACCATGTGGCACACAGACATTTATGCAAGCAAAAGGCTCATGCACTTTTTTAAAAAGTAATCTTCCTTTAATTAAAAATATGTAAGTGAAATTAAAAAAAAGTTGAGACAGAGTTGCCTATACTGTTGCCTAGGCTCATGTCAAATGGCTGAATTCAAGTAATAATCTTGCCTTAGTCTCTCAGTCCTAGCAAAATTCTTCCATAATTTGTTACATTGAAAATGTTTTAATAAATCAGTTAAGTGTGTTTCTTTAAAAATCAGCTGAAGAAACACGTTTACTATAAAAGAATAGCACCAAACTTCAGCGCATGGGGTATAATATAAAGTTGTTTAAAATTGGTTTGGATAGTTGGCTCCTGATGTCATGGAAAAGGGATGGAAAATTAAAGTCAGAGGACAGTGGGATCTGCAGTCAGTCATGGAAAATATTAGACATTTTAGAGGATGAAGTAAAGCCAAATTCTGGAATAAAAATATTGCCCATCAAATGTAAAGGAAGCCACATGGCAGCAGCCTGGGTCCCAAGTTCCATGAGAGAAATGCGTTCCCAGTATATTTCAGTATAATAATCTCTGTCATACATCTTGGATACTTTCCCATAGTTTAAAAATATGCATGTTCTTAGGGATATGAAGGCAGTTTAGTGGGTAAGATGACATGTTACAGAAGCATGAGGATCCAAGTTCAAATCCCAGCACCAATATAAAAAGCTGGGTGTGGCTACATGTGAACCAGTACTGTTGGGAGGACCAAGGAAGAGACAGAAGAGTCACTGGGGTAGGTAGAGTAATAGAACAATGTCCTCCTCTGGTCCTCACATATACACAGGCATGCCTATCACTCCTTCCCCTACACATGCACATATACCACACACGTGTTCCACATATATATGCACACTCACACACACATCAAAGACACAAATATTTAAAAATAAAATATGCATGTTTAAAAGGTTTTAATTATATGTATGAGTGTTTTGCCTGCATGTGTGATGTGTACCATGTACATGCCTGGTGTCCACAGAGGTCAGAAGAAAGCATAAGATCCCCTGGAGCTGAAGTTGTGGATGATTGTGAACCACCATGTGGATGATGGGAACTAACCCCATGTCTTCTGCAAGAGTAACAAGTACGTTTTACCACTGAACCATCTCTCCAGCCTCTGTACTTTCTTGTTAGAGAGATTTGAATATGACCTATTCATTTAAGATCGTAATTGTATGTTTATGGAAAAAAAGACTGTAGTAAATACAGAGATCATGCTTCAAGGAAGGATTTGTCTCCTTGGATGCTGTGTCCAGATTTCTCCAGCTGTCACTCTCCTTAAGGGCTCTCTAAACTGTTGCCATGACTACCACACACCTTTTGTGAGATACCTACATCTAAACACTGAAGCACCCATGGCATCCTGGGTAAAGGTCTGGGTCCTTCCAGTCACTATGGGGCAACACTGACTGAGGTCCAATTTGCTTTAAGACTCCCTGAATTGCCAGGCTTAGTGGCACATGCCTTTAATCCCAGCACTCAAGAGGCAAAGGCTGGTGGATCTCTGAGTTCAAGGCCAGACTGGTCTACAGAGTGAGTTCCAGGACAGTCAGGGCTATACAGAGGAACAGATCTAACAAACAACAACAGCAACAAGCAGTCCCCCAGTCACTGACTGAAGCTTTAAAAAGCACAGAGCATAGATTTCTTGCTGATCCTATGTTCTGGAGTGTTCTGCAGTGGCAGCCCCATATCAGCTGTGGATTCCACAGAACTAACCTGAAACACATATTAGCAAATGTATGGTTCTTTCCTGCTCTACTAATAGAGCAAGTTAGAATACAAATAAATATTAATAGCTACACTTACCTCTAGAACAATGCCCATATCTATATTAGGTTTTACTTTGCAGATGGATAATGATATAACTCTTTTGTATTTTAAGATAAGATCTCACAATATAGCTCTGGGTGGCCTGAAACTTGATATGGAGATCAGGTTGGCCTTGAAATCATGAAGATCCACCTGTCTCTGCCTCCCAAGCATATTAGTAAAGGGATATAGTACTCTATTGCCTTGGTTAATTCTTTCTTGATATAGAAAAAGTCCTGGCATCTTTTTGTCTTCTCTAGGTAACAGAATCACATAATTCCATTCAAATGCATTGTGAATATAATAGTCTTGATTGACAGTTTGAGGATATCTAGAATTGCCTAGGAGACAAACCTCTGGGTGTGTCTGTATTTCCCAAAAGACTTAACTGAGGTGAGATCTATCTTTTTTTTTTAAACTTTATTTATTTGCCTTGGTGTTTGCCTGGAACTGGAACTACAGACAGTTGTTAGCTGCCATGTGGGTGCTGGGAATCGAACCCGGGGCCTCTGGAAGAGCAGACGGTGCTCTTAACCGCTGAGCCATCTCTCCAGCCCCCGAGATCTATCTTGAATGTAGGTAATACTACCCCATAGGCTGTGGTTCTAGACACAGAGAAATGGAGTGGGGTACCAATATGTGTCTCTTGTATTAGTCAGGGTTCTCTGGAGTCACAGAATTTAGGAAATCTCTCTCTCTCTCTCTCTCTCTCTCTCTCTCTCTCTCTCTCTCTTTCTCTCTTCTCTTTCTGAGTGAGAGAGGAAGAGAGAGAGGGAGAGAGAGAGAATTTATTGAGATGGCTTATAGGCTTCAGTCTAGTTAATTCAACAAGGGCTGGCTGTGAATGTAAAGGTGTAAAGTCTAAGTTGTAGTTGTTCAGTTTCACAAGGCTGGGGTGGGGGCTCAACTGGTCTTCTGTATATGCTGGAATCCTGAAAAAGTAGGTCACAATGCCAGTGAAGGAATGAATGTCCTAGTAAGGAGAGGTTAAGCAGGTGAAGAGCAATAACTTCCTTCTTAGCATGTCCTTCCTTATATAGGCTTCCAGCAAAAGATGTGGCCCAGATTAAAGATGTGTCTTCCGGCATCAAGATCTGGATGAAAGGTATGTGGTGTGTCTTCCTACCTCGAAAGTCAGAAGTGAATTCACTCCCTTCATACCAACCAGAAAATCTCTCACACTTTTCTGGATTCTAGTTCATTCCAGATATAGTGAAGTTGACAACCAAGAACAGCCATCACCTCCATCTTCCTGAAAGTGAATGTGACCAGCATCACTTGACTCCTACCACAGCCAGAGACACTCCCTCCTCTGTCCCCAGTCACCCACGAGGGACCATACCCACAAACTGTGAAACTGTGAACCAAAACAAGTGCTTTCTTCTCTGAGTGACATCTGTCAGCTATCAATGTCAGCATCAACTGAAATATGTCATGCTAATCATTCATCCCACAAACACCGAGTGAATGTCTATTTGGGGTCTTTCATGTTACAGAGCACATGGAAGAGATGTTTCTGTTCCTAATGAATTTCATTCACTCTTGAAAGAAAACAGCACAAGGAAGAAAATAATTAAAGAGGACACATATATCTTCTTTTCTTTCTTTATGGTTTGTTGAAAAAGTAGCTCAAACTGCAATGTAGTCAAGGCCAGCCTTGAACACGGGATCCTACTGCCTCTACCTCCCAAGTGTTGGGATTATAGGTGTGTGCTACCATGCCTTGGTTTTGAGCACTTATATTTCAGATGAATGTAAAAGCATCAAAGCTGTACTGGTGGCATCATTAATGGTGTATGTTTTGCTGTTACAGAGGCTATAGTGAGGAACAGCCAAGAGATCCTTCTGGCTTTGATAACTCAGGAAAGTCACTCTTCACAAGGGGTTCAGAATCCAGAGGTGAGCAATTGTCTTAAGGGTTTCTATTGCTGTGAAGAGACACCACGACCACAGCAACTCTTATAAGGAAAACATTTAATTGGGGTGACTTGCTTACAGTTTTAGTCATGATGGGGAGCATGGCAGCATGCAGGTGGACATGCTGCTGGAGGAGGAGCTGAGAGCCCTATATCAACAGGAAGTTAACTGAGACATTGGAAACTGAGCATAGGAAATCCACCCCCACAGTAACACACTTCCTCCAACAAGAACTTTAACAAAGCCACACTTCCTATTAGTACAATTCCCTATGGGATTATGGGAGTCAGTTACACTCAGACTATCTCAGTGATCAACAGACTGAAACTGCACCCCTACCACTATCCTCACCCCTGCCCCTGCCCCTACCCTACCATTCCTAGCAGAGGGACTGATCTGGAAGCAGATCAGCAGGCTGGGAGAGACATGAGCCTTTAGGTCTGGTGACAACTTCTTACTACTCAGACTTGCCATAGATCCTTCTCATTTGAAATGCTCTCAACTCTCATTTTTTAATCAGACTAACTCCAGTCTCACGTCTTTATTGAGACATTGCTCCTTTCAGGAAGTTTAGATTCTCACAAGTCTGAGCTTAATGAATCTGACAGGGTTTGGGGGATGTGCCATGTTCTAGTAGTTTCTCTGCCTTAAACAGTACTTATCATATCATATTTTAATTGCCAATTTACTTGTTGATGTTTTCCCCTGACTCAACGATAACTTCCTTAATGTCAGGACTTAGTCACTGCTGGTCACCAGCTTTCAACCAGTGTTTAAAGAAAACAGAGGCCCAGGGTTTTAACTCAAAGGTAGAGCATGTGTGAGGCCCTGGACTACATCCCTAGCCCTGTAAAAAAGCAACCATTACTAAACATAACAGTTATGGTTTGTGGGATGAATAGATGTTTTCAAATGCAGTGGGAGTTTGGGGAGCAGACTTCTCAAATCATATTTATTGAGTATTATTATGTGCTCTCCATTTTTAGGTACCAAGAATAACACAAAGTGAAACACAAAATGTCATGGAAGGTGGATTTGTGGCTCATTTTGTAGAACGTTTGTCCAGCATGCATTAGTTCTGAGTTCTGATCCAAAGACCATATAAACTAGGTATGGCTGCACACACCTTGTTTTTTTTTTTTTTTCCATTGAAACTGTTTTAATGTTGTTGCAACTCCAAAATGCAACAATCATCAGCTTGTGAAAGACCCAAATTTCAAAAAGTCATTTTAATTACTCCTTCATACCTATTTTACAAAATAAAGACAGAGACATTTAAATCCTCCTTGTCCTAATTATACTACACTCCTAACTTCTTTTCTATCACTATAATGTAAGTTGTAATTCCCACCAGATGCTATATAAGAAAAAATAAATAAAATATTAACCTCTGCTTCAATGTACAGTTTCCAGAATCTGCCAGAACTTGGGAACTGGGCAACAAGGCGTTTGTAAGTCTTCCGTGCTTTGTCTATAGGTTGATTCTGTGCCTCTCGAATGAGAATGCTCCAAGCATCAAGGTCATATGAATTCTCTTCTAATTTCTTTTCCGCTTTCTTCACCTTCTCTGGGACTTACTCAGCTGCCTGCTCCGCGGCTGCGTCTCCTGACATGGCCTCGAGGGATTACAGCGTACACACTGGCCGGCAATGGGAAGCTGGAAAGGAAAAATTAAGCTAAAAATAAGCACCCCCCTGAAAAAGCAGTAACACTACCCCCAGCCAAGTGGAGCCGGAGTCGACACGGGAATCCACACCTTGGTTTTTAACACCCTTGGGAGATAGAGGCAGGAGGTTCAGAAGATCAAGGTCATTGTCTACTACATGGTCAGCTTGGGCTACATGAAGCCTCCACCCCCCACACATACATGCACGCACACACACACACACACACACACACACACACACACAGAGTTTACATTCTGGTAGTGAAAGTAATGATGGGCAAATTCCTAAATTAAAATAAACAGGAGGGTAGGGAGGAGATATTTATTGACCAGAGAGGGAAATCAGGGAAAATCTTACTCAGAATGACCAAAGATCCAAAGAATATGATAAGCTCACTTGTAATTACAAGGCAAATAAAATATTGCTAACATTATGAAAATACTTCTTTTAAAAATTGTCCCACCATGGGCCGGAGAGATGGCTCAGCAGTTAGAGCATTGGTTATTCTTCTAAAGGGCCAGAATTCAGTTCCCAGCACCATCATAGCAGCTCACAACTGCTTATAATTTCAGTCTCAGTGGTTTCTGTGAGATACTCTGTCTTCCTCAGAAAATGCATGCACGTGGTGTACATATATCCACTCAGACGAGCAAGCGTGCGCATGTGCACACACGCACACCATTCTTTAAAAAAAGCTTAGCCTATGTGGGTCAACATTGTGCTAAGCACTTCTGCATCCCTGTGGTTAAATGCCTAACATAGACTACTGACAAAAGGAAAGACTTATTTGGGCTCATGGTTGCAGGGATTTTGGTCCATCGTGGCTGCTTACACTGTGTTCATCATGAGGCCCAACATGAGGCAGCAGGAGCATGTGAAAGAGTTTGTTCACCTCATAGTGAACAGGATGTAAGAGAGAGAAGGGGGGACTAAGTATAACCTTCAAAGGCACACCTCCAGTGACCCGTTTCCTCAGCGAGATCCTATTTCCTAGTTTGCAGAACTTCCCCAAATAATACCAACTAGCTGAGGCCCAAGCCGTCAACATATGACCCTCAAGGGACACTTCGTAGTCACCATATTGCATGTCAGTGCTATTCTCTTACTGCTGTTCTGGATGATGTCATGGAAGGATTTTGCTAAGCGCTATTATTGTTGGATATCTCTTTAGGTCTGGCAAAACATCTCACAAAACACAGATCAACTGTCTGTTTCATAAAGCCTCCTATAATGCTCGAAAAATGTCTTTGTTTCTAAAACATTTTGTAATCATGGACTAACAGAAATAAAATATATCAGTACAAATATTTTTAACTGTTGTTGACCAGCAGGTCTGAGCAAGAACAATTCATTTGGGCACCTGAAAAGATTGGATATCAGACTGGGGATGTGGCTCAGTGGTAGAGTGCTTGCCTGGCATGTATGAGGCCTGGGTTCAATTCTCAATGCCACAGCAGATTTCAAGGATGGATTCAAGCCTGTGACAGCATGCCTGCTTGGCATATTTTAGTTTTATATTTTTAATTTTTCCAAGTATGTGTTCTGATAAAATTACAGCAAGAATGTTTAAGGTATTCTTTAGAAGATCTGCAGGGAATGGAGAATCCTCTAACAGGGGTTAAATCATGGCAAGGTTCTCCTTTTTCAAAGCAGGGCAAGGTGAGTGGCTGAGGTGACACTTTATAAAGGTTGGGTGACTTGCTGTAAACTGGTGAGTATTTTCTATTCAAAAAAGAGTCTGTAAGCTGATCTCATCCACACAAATCCCCTCTCCACAGCCACACAGAAGCTGCCACAATGTCCAAACCTCTAGAAATAGGAGGAGCTAAATACACTTTTTAAAAACATTATCCAGCCTTGTGTATTGTGTAAAAGTAAAGAAAAATGAACAGATATACCATGAATGTGGGTTACTAGTGTTTATTGAGACTTCTTCTGAATAAAAAGAAAAACCTAGGTTTCTAGAAAAGGGGCCAGAGATGTAGCTCAGTGCTGAGCATTTACCCAGAATGCATAATGCCCTACGCTCCTCTGTTTCTGTGAGTTCAAGGCTAGCTACAAAATAGAGTAGCTCACACCTTTAATCCTAACCTGGATGGGATACAGCTGATGAGAAGGGTATATAAGGCCTCCTAGGAACCCAGCAGAGACAGAAGCAACTGGCAGAGGGGTGAGGCTGAGGAGGTTGGAAGACAGCTGGGTGAGAACTGACTGCGGTGCTTCCTCTCTCTGATATTTCAGCCTTTCCCTGATATTTGGCTCTGAGTCTTCTTTTCATACAATCAGAATTCGTGCAACCCAGGTAGATGGCCTTTATCTTTTTGCTTAGTTTTAGGTACATCATCATGGCTCTAAAGCAAGTTATGGAAACAGTGGGGAATGGATTGAATTCATAAAAATCAATGTAAGAAGTTTGAATCATAAGATATTTGACCTCGACCCTGAAGAAACTAAAGAACTAAAGTGACATTACTTTTATACAACAAAGTAATTTTTACAGACACACAATCAAGACAAAAAAAATTCTTTTATCTTAGAATCAAAGCTTCTTTCCCTCTTATCTCTAGCTGTTATGTGGGCTATTATGCAAATGTACTTTTTAGTGTCAACTAGAAGAAACACAGCTTAATAACTACGTTCTTTCTTTCAGCTACTTTTGACTGCTTATCTGGCCTGTATTCCTTCAGGGAGTCTGCAACAAAATATTTCTTTAAAAGCAATTAATTGCTAAAGTTTCCCAAAAGAAGGAAAACAAGAAGAATAAGAAAAGAAAAAAAATGTGAGCCATTCAGGTTAAAAAAAAAAATACAAAATTGTTTTGAAAAAGGCTAATTATGTCCCCTTTGCAAGGAGAGGAGTTTTAGAAACAGAAAAACAAATACTCCAGATACACACACAAAAGAAGGCGATGTGTGGTTGGTTTCGACATCGTTTGAGTTCTTGACAATTTTATCAAGCCATACAATTACAATGTCAGTTCTTATTAATCTCCCAGCACAAAAACGGAGCAGGGCTTGTTTCTGAGGTTAAACAAAAGTTTTTGCTCTTTTAGATAGGCAAGACAACATTGCTCTCATGAGAGTTTCTCCATCGTTTCGTTCCAAATCACATCCTGAACGAAAAATTTTCCTCATGTCAACATTGCCTCAAACTGGCAATAGCATTTCAAATTCTCCCTGGTAAAATTGTACCATTTGGAAAACTAGGGGTACATGTTATCACACATAGAAAACAAAACTGTGAAGGAGGCAGGTGTGAGCTTGGAATGGGCATGCCTGTTTGAGATACAAGAGACACAAATGTCCTGTGAGGAAGTTCCTTGGCTTGGTGTCACAGGAGTCTGGCCGAAGACCAACTGTTGCTGATCCAAAGACGGATAAAATCTCCCAGTTGCTGGAATGGAACAGAGTTGTTTTGGGAAAAACAAAGACAAAGATGGAGGATGAGCCCTTGTTAAGGGCTTTTAAAGTAAGCCACAGAGACATTTATTTAAACTCTGCATGCAAATTGTTCTAGAGTCATGCCATTCTCTCCCTATAAAACCTTGCTCTTATAAACAAACCCTTAAAATGCTGATTGGCCAGAAACAGGTGTGAGAGAGCTAGAAAACATTTTGCCAAACAATAATATCATTTGTTAGCTTTTTGTTGTTGTTGAGAGAAAGGATTTAGAAACAGAAAGATTTCTTTTGGCTCGTGGTTTCGGGGAGGTTAGCTTCATCCATGTGGGCCTGAGGTGAGGCAGTCTATCATGGTAGAAGGGCAGAGGAGAGGAGAGATAACTGCTCATGCCAGGGCTGTAGAGTGGAAGAGAGAGAGAGAGAGAGAGAGAGAGAGAGAGAGAGAGAGAGAGAGAGAGACTGAGACTGAGGAAAAAATACATACTGAAAGGTATACTGTTGTCCCATGACCAACTCTTGCCAAAGAGGCCCCACCTAGCCCATTCTGCTATGACTTATCAATGAATTGATCCATTGATGAGTTTACCACCTTCAGGTCCAATCACCTTTTCAACAGCCGTACTGGCTGAAATCATGACATCAACACATGAGCATGGCCACAGGTGGCAGGCTGCATATACAAACTATGAGAAACAGAAGTCTGGCTGTATAGATTAAGTAGACTCTCTTCCAGTATGGGCAGGCTACACCTGTTCTTTGGAGGCTAAGACCAGGCAAACTCTTAAGTGAAGAAGTTTGAAAACAGCATAGGCTATGAAATAACATTCTATCTCAAAAAAAAAAAAAAAAGAAAAGAAAAGAAAAGAAAAAGAAAGAAAAGAAAATCTACAGGACCATATTCCATAAACCTAACCCTGAAGGATTTTGATAAAACTGGCCAGAGTTCAACTCAGTATCTACATATGGAGACACAAAAAATGTCAGATACATACACTGTTAGCAAGCTGAGGGTCATGACCAAAGCCAGAAAGACTCAAATGTATATCATTAAACTTCCATTTATGTTTAAAATTATATTCATTCTTCTCTCTCTGTATTGTGTGTATGTTGTATTTGTGTTGTGAGTATGTGTGTTGTGTTGTGTATGTTGTATTTGTGTTGTGTGTGCGTTATATAGGTGTTGTATGTGGGTTTTGTGTGCGTTGTGTTTGTATGTTGTGTGTTTTTTGTATGTATATGTGTTGTGTGTTTTGTGTGCATTGTGTATGTGTTGTGTGTTTTGTGGTGTGTGTGTGTGTGCAGCACACTCTGAGGTCAGAGGACCCTTGTGGGAGTCAGCACAGCTCTCCCACTTTGTGGGTTCCAAGGGATCCATCTTAGGGAGGGAGGTTGGGCAGCAAGCCCCTTTACCCACTGAGCTATCTGCTAGCCCCGAGCTTCTCTTCTGTCAATCCCCTGTAGGTAATGACTATAAGGAAAAGACTTGCAGCTGAACGAATTCAGTGTGCTGCGCATTGCAGTGACGAGGAATGCAGCTGAGGAGCCACGATGTCTCAGTAAGATAAGAGCCTTAGTCACTCGGAAGAGGAAGGATGTTAACAAGAACTGGATATAGGTAAAGTCGATACGGGTTTTCTAGATCTAATCCATGTTTATTCAACTACAAATGTGTGAACACATCAGGATCAAATGTGAAAAATAATGAATCTATTACAAGAACCCTAAATCATGTATTTGGTGGCAATCTAGGGGTATTCAGTGAAGTGAGGTTTTGTTCTGAATCAGATGCCATTAAGATGTGAAGATAGCTGGGTGGTAATGGTATACATCTTTAAGCACTTGGGAGTCAGAAGAAAGTTGTTCTCTGTGAGTTGGAGGCCAGCCTGATCTACAGAGCAAGTTCCAGGACAACCAAGGCTACACAAAGAAACCCTGTCTCAAAAAAACAAAACAAAACAAAAAACAAAAACAAAAAAAGAAGGAGAAGGAGGAAGAAGAAAGGAAGGAAGGAAGGAAGGAAGAAAAAAGTGAAGATAAATCTTGTAGTGGAGTCTAGCCAAATAAATAGATGAAAGATCACATTGAGAGACGTCACCCAGGCCCAGAAAGATAAGCATTGCATGTTCTCTCTCCTCTGCAATTGCTAGCAATGTGAGTATGTAACCTGGAGTAATCACAGAAACCAGGAGAGTAAACAGAACCATGGATGTGGGGAAAGAGGAACAACACAGAGGGGTTTAGGAGGTATGGCTTTGTTGGAGGTGTGGTCTTGTTAGAGAAAGTGTGTCCCTGTGGAGGCGGGATTTTAGGTCTCATATATGCTCAAGCCATGCCTAGTGTGCCAGACCTCTTCCTGTTGCTTGTCTATCAAGATGTAGCTCCTTTCCCACTCTCAGCTACTTCTCCAGCACTGTGTCTGCCTGCATGCAAGATGATAATGGACTAAACCTCTGAAACTGCAAGCCAGTACCAAATAAGTATTTTTCTTTATAAGAGTTGCCATGGTCATGTGTCAATCCTGGTACTCAGAAAAGAACGACAGTTTGAGAATTTGTGTATGTGTGTGTGTGTGCGCGCATGTGTGGTTTGTGTTGTGACATTTTTTGTGCTCGTCAAAATAATGAAATAATGCTTCAATTTGTTTTGTTGTGTTGGTTTTAGTTTCATTTTATTCAAGGAACATATCTTGTCTGGTATTAGCTATTCCTTAAGGTTGCTACTGTTCTGAGAACACGCAGGACTGCCTGTGACACCTTTTATTCTCACCTCGCCACTGGGATTGAATTGCAGTGCTGAACTCACTCAGCACTCTTCTTAAAATGTTTTTGTTCAGTTCTCAGCCTGTGGGTCATGACCCTCACAGGGGTCACATATCAGATACTCTGCATATCAGACATTTATGTTTCATAACAATAGCAAAATTACAGTTATGAAGTAGCAACAAAAATAATTTTATGATTGATACTCACCACAATCATTAAAGGTCACTAGGAAGGTTGAGAACCACAGATATACAGCTCCCCTCCTCCATCTAATTCTTCTTGAGCTGCCTTAACACATTCCTTTGCCAATGTCCTATCTCCTCCTTCTCTTCCCAGTCCTCCTCCTCTTCCTCCCTCCTCCACCTCTCCATCCTCCACCACCTCTTTCCCCTCCTCCTCCTTCCAATAACTTGCTGAGTCCAATTAGTGCTGACAGTATGTAGATAAATGTTTGAAATTGTGGCCAGCTTCCAGGGACCACATCTCTGAGGAACATGATTCTCAGAAACTCTAAAACCAGTATCTCCCAGCTAAGGAGCAATGCTTTCTGAGTCCTTCTCCTATTCATAGAATCTTTTTTTAAGATTTGTTTATTTATTATGTATACAGTATACAGAAGAGGGTACCAGATGTCATCATAAATGGTTGTGAGCCACCATGTGGTTGATGGGAATTGAACTCAGGTCCTTCGGAAGAACAGTGTTCTTAACCTCTGAGTCATCTCTCAAGCTCTTGCTCTTTACTCTTTTTTTATATTTATTTTTATTTTATGTGAATTGGTGTTTTGTCTGCATGTATAACTGTGTAAGGGTGTCAGATCTTGGAATTACAGACAATTGTTAGCTGCCATCTGGATGCTGGGAATTGAACTCAGGTCCTCCAGAAGAACAGTCAGTGCTCTTAACCTCTGAACCATCTCTCCAGCCCCAGCGCTCTTTACTCTTAAACTAACCCATTATTCTTATCTTATTCAGTCATGTGGTTCAATATCTTTTCTTAGAGCAGCATTTCAGCTTCTTTCTTCCACTTCTGCTGCTGACTCATCTAGCTCTCTCTGGTATCTCTGTTCTGTTCTTCCTGCTCCCAGAATTTTCTTAGTTTGGCATCCCCACCCAACCTTCCTGCCTGCCTTCAGCCAATAAGCATTTTTATTAAACCAGTAGGTGGGACAATTATTTACAATGTAACAACATAATCCCACTACAGTGGAATAGTCCTCTTGTACATGTAAAGATTTGTCATTTGAATTGGTTTAATAAAATGCTGATTGTCCAGAAGGCAAGTAGAAAGTAAAGGCGGGTTGACCAAACTAAGAATGATGGAAAGGGGAAGGGCAGAGTCAGGAACCTCCAGCCAGATGCAGAGGGAGCAAGGGACGAATGTGCCATGCTAATAAAGGTATCACCATATGGCAGAGGGTAAATAAAAAAATATGGGTTAACTTAAAATGTAAGAGCCAGTTAGTAATAAGTCTAAGCCACTGGTCATGCATTTCTAATTCATCATATAAGTCTCTGTGTGGTTATTTGGGACTGGGTGGTCAGGACAGGAAACATCTGCTTACAGTACTCCATAGTTCTCAGATTTCAAGAGCTGTCTTTCTCCTTCCTGAGGATGTTCTTGCCAAATAATGCCATTCCTGCAACCAAGGTAAGAACTGAGGACAGCATGTAGCTGAAGGTCGTATAGATGGAAGTCATGTTCAAAGTCATCCTAGCGATGTTGTGCCAGCTTGAGCTATAGAGGCTTTGTCTCAAACATACAAACAAAAGGAATCGGTAGGTTATGTTTTGCTTTTGTCTGCATTGGTAACACACAACTGCAATCTTAACACTGTGTGGAGAAGAAGGATTTGGATTGAAAATACAATCATTTCCCATAACAAATATATCGAGTCTTTTCACACTGCAACATGTTTTCATACACAAGGTTCATGTTCAAGTGCCACACAATTGGATCACAAAAAGCTGTAAAAAATCTATAATATTTTAATTAAGTTTACAGTGTTGTCTTGTGGCTCATTTGTAGTCATCACTACATTGTGAAATGTGGCCCATCTGCTACAGGATGGACATCCCTGCCAGAGTTTCAACTTCCAGTTAGATTTAGGACCAAAATGAATGATCTTTTATTTAAAAGTTTTCTTTTTCAGTAACATTGAAATAAAGACAAATAAAAGCTTCTTTACACAATGACCTAAGTGTACAGTAATAACATTAATCTTATATTAGTGTAAAATTCTAAGTAAACAATAAGACATTAAAAATGTTTCCAAATATTATTTCATGACAAGGGAAATACTTGCAATAATGTGTAAAAGCAAGACAAACATGTGAATTTAGCCTAATCTCATATTAAGAGAAAACATGATATATGTGTAGAAAAGAGACAAAGGCTGAGGAGATGGGAGCCATTGGAAAAATGCTTACTATTCTGTCATGAGAATTTGGGTTTGGATCCTGGCACCCACATCAAAAAAAAACAGATGTGTAGCTGTACATGCCTTAACCCCAGAGTGGGAAGGCAGTGTCAGGGACACATCTAATGTTTGTTAGCTGCAGGGATCCTGCCTCAAAAAATAAAGTGGAGATCCAAGAAGACATTGATGCTAGACCTCCACATACATTTGTACGCACACACGCAAGCATGTGCAAACAATCAGTCACACACACACAGTATTTACAAATGAGGGATTTAAAGTAGTTTCAGTTTTCTCCTTTTTACATATCCCAGTGAAAATATATTTATGTTGTTTTTATAAACAGAAAATGAAATTTTGGGTTTTTTTGGGTTTTTTTTGAGACAGGATATCTCTGGGTAGCCCTAGCTGTCCTGAAACTTGATCTGTGGACCAGGATAACCTTGAACTCATAGAAATCCTCCTGCCTCTGTTTCCCAAGTGCTGGAATCAACACTGCCAGGTTCAAAGTTTGTATAGCAATTTAGTATGTGACAGGGTCTTAGCATTGAAGTTTCAAATACCAGGTGGCCCTATGAATATGGTGACGAAAAATAAATTTTAAAAAAGCCAAGAATACAGGGGCCTGGAGAGATGGCTCAAAGGTTAAAAGCACTGGCTGTTCTTCCAAAGGTCCTGAGTTTAATTCCCATCAACCACATTGTGCTCACAATCTATAATGAGACCAATGCCCTCTTCTGGTCTGCAGGCAGAACACTATATACATAATACATTTTTAAAAAATGGATGCAAACCATTACTTTTTCATTTCAACTGTCATTCCAAAATGTGGTTGCCAAGTCATCTGGAGACACTTCAGAGAAAACCCACCATCTTGTGTTCAAGACATCGACTCTCCTGTGTTCCTCCATGATCCTTTCTCACGGTTACATCCCTCCCCTCATCTGCTGTGCCGCCAAGCTTTTCCCACTGTGTATCTGCTGCTTGTCAAATAATCTTTCCTGCAAGCATCTAATGTCTATCAAGCACTCTGGTATCAGAGTTGACTCATAGAACCAAATACCTTTTCACTCAGCACACCAAGTTCCTAGGAGCCTCCACTGTATATTCCTCAGGCAATAGTGTGGAAGACATTCCCAGTTATGTGATGATGGATATTGATCAACACCCCCACAATATTAGTTGTTAGGTTTGAGATTCTCAATGGAAGCTACATCTCAGAACTTATGGCTGCCAGGATGTGTCAATCTCCTTTGCAGACACGACTAAAACCATTACTCACTCATGTACACACTCACTCCCGCAAGTACATGCCTGATGAGGCTGCCTCTGCCTCCAATACTGTAGTAACAGGGTCTTTATAACTAAATCTTCAGGTCCCGTCTCCTCACTTGTTAGCATTTTTCTGTAGTTTTTTGTGTTTTTGGTTTTTGTTTTTTTTTCCTTTTGGGAGGCCTGCCACTCAGCTCCCAAATAAATCACACATGGAGGCTTAGTCCTAATTATTAGCTTGGCTTATTTCCTGCTATTTTTTTCTTAACTTTAAATTATCCCATCTACCTTGGCCTCTTCCTTTTCTATTACTCGTATCTTACTCCTATTTGGTGCCTTACAGTGTAGCTGGGTGACTGGCCCCTGGGATCCTCCCTCTTGGCTGCCTGCTTCCTCTCCATTCTCAGATTTCTCCTTCTATTCATATCTCTGCCCTCCAGCCCCACCTACTTTTCTCTCCTGCCTTGCTATTGGCCATTCAGCTCTTTATTAGACCATTTGGTGTTTTAGACAGGCACAGGAACACAGCTTCACAGAGTTAAACAAACACAGCATAAACAAAAGTAATGCATTTTTACACCATTAAACAAATGTTCTACAGCATAAACAGAAGGTATTATGTTAATACCTTAAAATGATGTTCTCCAACATTTCCCCATGCTTCTTAAGGAATGTCTATTTTATGGTTATGTTCTAAGAACATGTCCCTTTCTGTTAGTCTTTGGGGACATTGTGGTCATCGTTGCTGTGGTTTTTGTTCTTTTTCTTCTGGCTTAAGCCATCATGTTACACAACAGAAAACAAGAAGAAAGACTTTTAGCTGTCAGCTAGGATAAAAATTTCTGCTCTTGAACAGTTGTCTGCCAGCTAGGTACTGGATCCTAAATGTGATACATCATCAATTCACATTAAAAATAGTATTATTGTGTCTGTGTGTGTGTGTGTGTGTGTGTGTGTGTGTGTGTGTGTGTACACGACGTCTGGGTGTGTATGACATATGTCCTCAGAGGAGGACAGCTTTGTGAAGCTGGTCTCTCCTTCTGCCTACATGTGAGATCCAAGCTCAGCTCACTAGACTTGTGTAGGTGCTCTTCCCGGTTTAGCCATCTTGCCAGCACCACATTTAACATTTCTATACCACTGGGACACTATTTTCTTATGTGGCTTTCATATGCAGTATCTTAAAACAAACACACAAAAAACCTACAAACAACAAAACACCTTCATAAGTTTTGAACAAACCATTGCAGACCATTACTCCACATGATTAAACACTTTGATAAAACACATATGATTTTTTTTTTTTTTAAAAAAGCTCTACATACTTTCCTGGAAATAAATGATGCTCAGTTTACCTGCTTTTCTCTACCCTTTGTATTTTCTGTGCCCATTAAATTCTCACGAGCTCTGAAAGTTCTGAGCTTAGCCTGCCACCTCTCAGGGTACCGTCCACAGAAACAGTGATAATAGGGATACAGCTCACCCAATGGGTCAAGGTCAGAGAGAGTGTTGTCTCCGTTAGCCATCATGGCCCAGGCACTGGGGTACACTGCTATACTTTAGGGGCAGTTGTTCCCAGAGTTTATGAGCTGGTAGCTTGGTATTCACTGAAGTGGTGTTGGTGTGATAGGATCTTTAAAAGATGGTGCCTGCTGGAAGAGGAATTAGGTCATGGAGGCCCTTCCATTGTGAGTGAACTCGAAAGTTCTCAAGAGAGGGGCAAGGTTTGTCAGGTGTACCTTAAAAAGAGTTTGACTTTTCCCTGGTCTCACACACTCCCATGATGTTATCTGTCACATTTTGATATAGGCAGCAGTAATCTAATCACTTTTCTTTAGTACCATCAGGAATGTTTAAATTATGCAAGAATATTTTGTCATAGAAGTTCAATATGGAGTAAGACACATACCAAGCAAGCAAGATGTCTTCCTTGGTCACCCCTTGGGGTGGAACCAAATTGTTCTCCTTGTCTCTAGAGATACTTGGACACTTTTAAAATAAGTGTTTTGAGACAGGGTTTCTCTGTGTAGCTCTGGCTGTCCCGGAACTCACTTTGTAGACCAGTCTGGTCTTGAACTCACAGAGATCTGCCTGCCTCTGCTCCCAGAGTGCTGGGATTAAAGGGAAGCTCCACCATTACAGGCCAAGACTTTGGTTTTTTGGTTTTTTTTTAGTTTTTTTTTTTTTTTAAAGACAATTCATTACTCACACTCTTCTGGACTCTGAGACAAGGGTTTGAGGCAGCGTTTGTTCATGCTGCATGACAGGGTGGCATGCGCACTGAAAAGCACACGTGCTGTGTGTTCAGCGCCAAAGCCCCAGTGAAGCTAGAAAAGGCCACACAGACAAGTACATCCAGAAGCACCTCAGACTCCCCCTGCCTTTGATCTTGATTGAATTTTTGGTTGCTACGCTTTCAAAAATCTTTTCCTATTGCCAATTTTTCTCAATCTCCTCATTTAGTTATATGACCCCATATGGGGATGTAGCCATGGTTTAAGGAACAGTGATTGATATAATGTAGTTATGACCTTCCTATATAATGTGTATCCCGAGGGCTTGTTAGTCCTCACCCCCAGACCACTGATCCTGAATCTACATTTTAACCTGAATCCCGTTAAGGTGGGAGAAGCCCTTTTCTTCACAGCCTCATATGAGACCGGCTCCCTTTCCTTGAGCCTCCTCTTGCTCTTCTACTCATTGGGTTCCTGTTTCCATGGCTGTCAAGTCTTCTCAGCACCACAAATCCTGATACCTGCTGTTCTCCCAACCTACAGTGCCCTTCCTTCCATCTCCTTGAATGTCTCTGGCTAATTTTTTTTTCAGACCTGATCTCAGAAACAGATCGGAACGTCTGCTTATCACTCAGCTATGCAATACCACAGGCGCTATCTTCACAGCATCTGATGGTCTACATGTTCAGTGAATGCACGACTTTCTTCCTCAACTGGAACTCCATGAACATAGAGAATCTAGACTGATGTGGTTTGCTTGCCTTTGTGTTCCTCATAACCTAACACAAGGCCTAGAATATTACACATATCCAATAAAACCTATCCTTTCCTACCTTTGTCTATCATTCGGTAAATTTATGGTGTATCTGCTAAGTACCAGGCACTGTGCTACATGCTGGGCATACACTAAGATGAAAACTAGTGTTTCTGCTCTCATGTCACTTACAGAGTAATAGAGAAAGTGGGCAATCACATTGCCGCAGGAAACAGACTGTAACTACTGAAGCAAATGAGTGAATAAGGCACACACTGCTATAAGCATTTAAGAAGGCTGACCAGGGATTTTCTATCTTTTCCTACTTGACATAAAATATTAAAATGTAAAATTCAAGTTTTCTTTACAATGTTGTTGTGTGTGTGATATGTTCACATGTGCCTGTGGGTGCATGTACAAAAGTATACGTGTGTGTAGAGGCCACAGATGAACATCAAATATCTTTCTTGGTTGTTTTCCACCAACTTTTGAGACAGTCTTTCACTAAACCTGGAACTCAGTGATTTGGCTAGGCTGGCCACTCAATGAGCTGCGGAAATAGGCCTCTGTGCCTCTGGAGCATGGATTATAGATGAGCAACACCGTGCCAGCTTTTCCATGTCCACTGGGGTTCTAAACCCAGGTATTCCTGCTTGTGTGGTAGACAATTTCCCACTAAACCATCTCTCCATCACCCAATACCCTTGAGATGTAGTTCATAGAACACATAACTGATCCATTTAAATGATACAGTTCATGGTTTTTAGTGCAGAGATGAAGTCATCACACTTTTCAAAATACCTTCATTGCTCCTCCTTTCCAAAATACGTCATTCAGCTGACCAGCAGTTCTCATCCTTCCCAATGCTGTGACCCTTGAATAAAATTCATGCTGTGTTGACCACTAACCAGAAAATCATTTCATTGCTACTTCATTACTGCAATTTTGCTACTGTTGTGAATCGTAATTTAAGTATCTGTTATGCAGGATACCTGATATCTGACCTGTGTGAGTTGTGACCCACAGGTTGAGAATCACTGTTGTAGACTAACACCCACATCTTTCTCAGCCCAAGGTAACTACTAATCCACCTTCCATCTCTGTGGATTTACCCAATCTCAGCATCCCATATTAATTGTACAATTCCATGCTTTGCGATGACATCTTTTCATTCAATGGCTTATTCAATTTGTAGCTAGTTTTCTATCTCTCCAAACACTGTCTCTGTCTTTCATCTCAAGTAGCCCCGGCTGGCCTCGGATTCAGTATGTAGCTGACAATAATCCTTCTGCTTCCAGCTTCTAAGTGCTGAGATAATAGGCTTCCACTTCTTTTTTAGTGCTGAATAATGTTCCTTATATCATGGGGAGTTGGGGTTTTGTTTTCTTTTACACACAGCCAGAAACAGAATACTATTTCACTTTCTTTCTCCTTTGTACCCAATCAAATTCAGTTTGTCATGTTTCTAGAAAAAGGTGACTGTGAGTAAATGTTGGAAATCTTTTTATGAGTGGATTTCTTCACTCAGCTCACTTAGTCTATTTAGTATTTCTGACTCACAAGCGGAAGTGATTCTGTTTGGCTTCTGCTATCTTTTTTTTTTTTTTTATTGCTGGGTCTCTACTCACTTGCTGCGTTAAATTATGCAAGTTACCTTAGCTCTGTTCATTTAACTCCTGCATGGTCTGTAAAATAAGCCCAGTTCAGCCTGCTTGTTTGCCAAGGCTGTTTGGAGACAATTTTTCATATGATATGCATCATCAGCTTCCACAGAAGGCAGAAGGAATTTGGTGTGTGGGGGTTGTCTGGGATCCAGTCCAAAATTAGTGCTCATCTGGAAGAAATATGGATGCCTGATGCTTTCTTGCTGGTCTTTTATTTGTTGCTTTTATTTGTTCACTTACTGCCTTTCCTCTAAGGAAATCATCATTTTAGTGGTTTTTCCTATATAAGGTTGGCTTTTTCTTTTGTAAAAAGATTGAAATGGGAAAATCCATCTGATGCTTCTGTTAGTTAACTGTGTATCAGAGTAATTTGTCTGACCTAGTTTTATGACCTAGGAAAGGTCTAACATCAGAATTTGTGCCTCCTCTCCCCTCCCCTCCCCTCCC